>RCUC01165602.1:0-35595 GCA_003697995.1 Taxidea taxus jeffersonii | reverse complement strand
TGATGCTCTGGGTGTGTGGCCAAAGCATAGAGGATCCAGGAGATGCCGCTGGCTGTGGTGTCATGGCCCTCAAACATGAAGGTGTCCACTTCTGCACGGAGGTCCTTGTCAGAAAGGCTGCTCCTGTTCTCCATCTGGGAAGACACAGAGAGAGGGCAGGTTTTGAGTTTGTCCCCCTCCTCCACACTTGTGGAAAAGCCTCAGGCCTCCCCTGCCACACTCACTTGGGCAAAGAGGAGGATGTCCAGGAAGTCCAAGTGCCTCTTGCTCCTGACCTTCTCCAGGTTTCCCTCCTCCTGCAGCTGAGCCTTTCTCAGCTTGATCACTCGGTCTGTACAGAACAGTGTTCCCAGGCAGAGCTGAGAGCTCTGGGTGCCCAGACACAGACACTCATAGTAGCCCCATTCAGGGTGCCAGGTGGATCAGGAGGAGTGTGGGAATGGGTGTGTTTGTTGGGGTGAGAGTTCTAGCACCAAGTGCTTGCAGGTCATCACTCTCCTCAACAGCACAGCCCAAGGAGGCTCTGCTTGAATGCTGCTGGCAGGGGCTTTCATTCAACCTTTACCCATGGGGTGACACATGTAGCTGTTGGCATAACACCTGGCACCCTAACACCTGCACCAGAGGAAAACCAGGATGGGTGTTTTCCAGGGCCTGGAGGGACAGCCAAGGGCACTACTCAGCCTGAGGGTCAGGGCCAGTCCTTTTGGGATCTGTCTGATGAAGGAGGGGAGCTTCCCAGAGGGCAGATACAACCTGTGTGTTGATGGGCAAGCTGGCAGGCCCGGTGGTTCCAGCGGCCTTCAGGGGTCAGCCTGTAGATGATATCTTTCTGATAGAAAATATTCCTTATCCTGGAAGGCACCAGGTTGTTCAGGTCCCGAATGGCCTGAAGGTAGGACTGGGAGTACCTGAAAGAGAGGATGCAGAATGAATTGGATGGAGGGAGGCATCTGACCTGGAGTGTGGTGGGCCTGTGTATGGAGCATTCTCAATCAATGGGACAGGCAACTCTAGGCATTTGTCAAGTAGTTCTTATACCCTCGAGACTCTCAGCCTTTATGAGGGACTTCGGCATCCAGGTTTCTTTCTGTGGCAGAGAGCAGGGTCTGTGCCTAATGAAAGCATGGGGGGGGGGCTCTGCAGAATGTGACTCTTTGGGCTGTTAAACATCCAAGCTGTCCTAACTGCCTTTCAGATAGTCCATCCCAGTTGGTAAGAAATAGCACCCTGCAACTAAGGATTTCACTGACCTGTCTGCCTGTTGGTTGCCCTGGTAGCTGAAGGCACACTTCATAAGGGTGTCCAAAGTCATCAAGGAGATGTGTCCAAAGATCTCCAGAGATGAGTTCTGGCTGAGGAGCTCCTCCCATTTGTCCTGCGGTAGAAGGACACATATATCTTTCTCTACTCCTCCAGAAGGCCCATGCTGACAAGGCTAGACTCTCTCTCTGGCTCTCCAAATATTCTGATGGGATGCTCTCATGTTCTAAAACAGTTGGGTTTCAACAGTTTAGGACCATATAGCCATGTGTTTGTAATTTGGTGAGCATTTTCTCAGAATACAGTCTGAGAAATTTAGTTAATTGTTATTTAATTAATCATGATCTCTTACCATCTGACTTAGGAAAAACTTTGGTGATAACACCTTTTAGCAGATCAGAAAACATTGTTTGTCAGGGAACTAAGGGGGAACATTTTGTGTCTTGGGATTGGTCTACACATGAAAAACAGGTGAAGTCCCAATTTAGGGAGCAAGAGTCAAGGCAAAGGAAAGGTCAAAGGGCTAAGACTGGGATTTCTAAAGAAGGGATATCAGGGACTTCAGTTCCTCTTATTCAACAAATTTCAGCTGAGCACAGGGAGTGAGAAATAGGGTCAGGCTCAGAGGTGATGTGATGGCAAGACCCAGCCCTGGAGGGTAGAGACCTGGTTTCCATTTCCCTCCATGGAGTAGCTAAAATCCATCAGAAGCCGTCAGCCCCAGCCCAGAGTCTACTTGAGTGATATCATGGGATGTCCACCTTGCCACTGAAGCTGCTACTGTCCAGGCCAGCCAGGGGCAGTTTGTCCTGTTGTCTAGGGGCATTGACTAGTCTCCCTGTCCAAGTCAAAGACATGGAAGAGGGACAAGAAGAGACCCTTTTTCCACCATGACTGTCTCTCCTGTGGGCAATGAGCAAAGAGTGGATGAAAACGGGTGATTGGGAGTTTCCCTGTTTTAACCATCCTCAGGAGGCCCTGTCTCATAGTATGGTATAAATGGGTGAATCCAGGGGCCATGTCTAATGGATGTCTGAGGGACACAGCTGTCTGAGAGTGGACTTTGTGTGTGAGTGTTCAGGTGAACAGAGCTTGAACTTACCAGCATCACTTGGACAAATTCGGCCATGAGTCCCACATAGGGCTTCAGGATGTCATAGTGGAAGGCTGGGGTCAGCATTCTCCGGTGCTGGAACCACGTCTGCCCATTCAACAGGAGCAAACCATACCCTGGACCACAATGGGTGTGTGTGTGGGGAAGGAACCTCCCAAGAGTTGTCTGGGGACAACTGGGGAGGCACCCAGGGTGTCAGAAGAAGAGCATCCTGGGCAAGGTAGGAAAGGACAGTACATGCAGGAAGGGGACTTCCCAAAGCCTGGTGCACAGTTGTGAGATCGAGGTTGAAACATAGCAGCACTGGTTTAATGGAGGATCAATGAAAAGTTAATCTGAGATCATTACAGAAGACTGAGAAGTGATGTGGGAGAAACTGAGCTGCAGAGGATTTCCCTACCATTTGGAAGGGGTGATGTTTTTATCTGAAGAAGAGAAAGGAATCTCAATTCAGAGTTGAGTGGAGTGACTGTGGTGCTGGTCACCTCTTATTTGTCTGGGCCAAATGGATATTTGCTGGCAACCTAAGCAGAAGGTGAACTGTAGTCCTTGTTAAATATACTTACCTATCCAGGGAGCCATGAATCTGTAGGAATCATCAGACTTTGGGTCTGAAAGTAAGAAGGGCATTACAGGAAACTGGAGGTGACCAACCGAGGCAGGCGGCCCCCAGGAGGTAGCTGTGGTCTAGACCATTGTCCCCCATCCCTTCCTGATGATTGTCAGCTGGCAGTTTTTGTCAATCCACCTCCCTCTTGCCTTCCAACTAGGACACTCTGTCTTTCCTGATAGTTACTCTGGGCTCAGGAAAACAGACTGTGTCTCACCACAGAGCCCTATGGAGTAGGAAGTTGCATCAGTAAGAAGTATAGCTTCTGTCCTCAATGCTAGTAGGAAGACAGTACCTTGCCCAATGGGTTTTTTGTTAGTTTGTTTTCTGACTGTTTTTGTTTTTGATTTTGACTTTTTGTGGTGGCTCAGTCATTCCACATGACAGTACAGACAACAGATTGGGTTTCCACGCAAGCCATCATGAATAGGAAATTGTCTTGAGTTCTGGGATCACACCATTGTGGTGAAGAAAGTTAGAAAGAAAGAAGGAAAGAATAAAAGGTGGAAAGAATGAAAAGTGGAAAGAAGGTAAGGAAGGCAGGAAGGAAGAAGGAGGAGAGAGGGAAGGAAGGAAGGAGTGAGTGAAGGATAGAAAGATATTAAGAAAGAAAGAATGAAAGAAAGAGAGAAAGAAAGAGGAAGAAAAAAAGGGAAGGAAAGAAGGAAGGAGAAAGATAGAAAGAAAGAGAGAGAGAGAGAGGATAGAAAGAAAAGAGAAGAGAAGAGAAGAAAAAAGGAAAGGAAAGGAAAGAAGGAAGGAAGGAAAGAAGGAAGGAAGGAGAAAGCAAAAGAGGTGATTCCTTACAGGTGTTTAAACTTTCAAATTGAGTAATAGTGTTCGGTTTCTGCTGGCTCTTGGGCTGGAAGAATGGTAGGTAGAGGGTCAGATATTAATAACTGAGCCAACAGTCTCTCCTGAAATGTCACAGTCCCCCAGGAATATATTCAAGCGGGAAGAACCACTCCAACAGACAAGTGGGTTTGCACTCACCTGATCGCCCCAGGATCACCTTCATGTAGTCTGGGTCATAGACTATGAGGCTAACCTTGCTCCCCCATAGCCAGCGGGGACTGGCGCACGGATATTTCTCTGCCCTTTTCTGAAGCTCTTGTAGCTCCTCATCCTTTTGGAGCTGTAACCAAGGGAAAGACAAATGAATAAAATCTTGCCTCCTCTTTAGGTCCAGTACTTGGAGAGGTGGTAGAGGGTAGGATGGCCACATGGAAATAGTTCTGGATATCAGCAGTGATTAGGAGTTTGGAAGTGGTGGAGGGTAGGATGGCCACATGGAGACAGTTCTGGATATAGGTAGTGATTAGGAGTTTGGAAATGTTTCTGATGAGCAAGGCTCTGATAGGGATTCCAGATTCATGGAACTTATGTCTAGTGGGAGTAGAAACTTATGTCTAGTGGGAAAGTCAATCAGGCCCTACACTGAGAAGTGTTGTCCAATGACTTAAGGAGGCTTCTCTCTGCTCCCAGGTCATGTCCATCGCTGTGGCCGCCCTTTACCTTGGATCTGGTGCAGGGACTGCATAGTGGGAGCCTCTGACCATGAAGCTATGTTACCTCATCCTCCAGGGTCCCTCAAACCTGTGCAGCAGGGGCCCCTGGGTGATCCTGTTTCAGCACAGTTGCATGCCTCCTTTCTGATTGCTTGCTCTCCAAGCCAGTTGTCTTCCAAAAACTCCTGCTCCTGGGTTGGGTCAATAGTTCCTCTGGGGACCCCAAGGAGCTAGATGGTGTTCTGCCTGGCTCTTCCTCTCTCTCTGGGTCACTCTGACACCCACTGGTCTGTCAGCCTTCCAGACAACCGCTTGGGACAGCCATCTCTTTCTAAGCAGGTGTGGCCAGGGCCAGCTGAGACTCTTATAGAGGACATGGTGCCCATAGTGGCTGTGGCAGTAACTCCGTAGGCTGATACCCAGTGTCCACTGGCTTTCAGGCTGTGGCCACTCACACGGGCAGTGGTCCACTACAGCTGTTTCACCTGGCCCCTCCTAGGGACTGGGGTCACAAAAAATGTCCCCGTAGTAAGATACCATGACAGTGGACAGAAAATAAAAGGTCAGCACAAGCTATCAATTGTCGGGTGCTGTGGGCTGTGCTGACCTGTGGTCTCCAACATAGTGGGGAGGATCTGGGAAAAGATGAGGTTGTTCAGTCATGGATTTCCATACAGGAGTTCCCCTTTCATGGTTCCTGACTGATTTTAGCCCTATTTCATGCAGCAGATTTGGTAACATACAAACATGCTTGTCCTTCATAGGCATTACCATTATTTTCAATTTTTATAATTAGAGTGTAACTGTGACATTTGGTCCGGGCCAGATGACATTTGGAGATTAGTATAACACACAGGAGACTATAATAATCATCATCCCCATTTTACAGAGGAGGAAACAGAAGGATAGAGGAAGTATTTGAAGTATGTGGCAGAGCTAGGGTAGAATCCAGGTAGCTTGGCTCAGAGCCCATATGCTTCCCTGTCTCACTTGTCAGTTGTCACCCGGCCTAAAAGATTAGCTTTAAACTACTACACATGGCAATCTAATTCCTGACTTAGCCAATAACAGAGGTACCAATTAAATGAAGTCTCAGATTTATAAGAGGAAGAAAAATCTGGCTGTAATATGTATATGTAATATATATATATATATATATATATATATATATGTAATATGTTAGCCAAGTGGAAGCTGAGCACTGATTGGGTACTGGGGGTAATATGACTTATGTAAGTAGAACTTGTATCCCTAGAGTCTCCATACCATCCGTGTAATGGGAGTCAGTGGAGGAAGTTTTAGTGGTTGCTTAGGTCAAATCCTAGCTCAGAAAGGTGACAACTGCATCTAACAAAAGGTTGCAATTTCTCCAAATAGACAATCTGGAAGTCATTAGTGCAACAATTTGCATGAAGAAACTGGCCTATGACTGTCTCCCTGTGGCTGATGTGAAGTTTCTGTCTTTGGCTCCATTCCATTTGAAATTGCTTGGCCTCCTCAGCAACATCCTGGGGCTAGGCTTGTTTAATCCACACCCTACAAGACAACCCCTCCTCACATGCCCCCACCTTGCTGATTCCCCTGCTGAAGGACCGGTACTGACAAAGCTGGAGAGTAAGCACCGTCTCCAATCTAGCTGCAAACTGCTCCTTCCTTTGTCATTCCACAACCTGGTCAGGCATCTCTTGGGGTCAGCTCTGTGCTGGTAACTGGGTACTAGAAGAGTGTGACATCCTCAGCCCAAGGAACCCACAGTACTGTGGCTGGGGAAGGAGAACTGGGAGGTAAACAGATTCTTTTAGTGGTGCAACTCAATGTCAATATTCTTTATCTGCTCCATCCTAGAAAACTTCTCTCTCATGTGTGCCAACAACTTATCAGGGTTTTAACACTGAAATCACCAGTCTGGAACATTTCATAGTCTCAGGCAAACCAAGCTGGTTCGTTCCTTACACTGGACATCACACCCTAGTCTGGCAAGTGAGCTTATTTTCCAGTGAGTTGCCACCTGATTCCTGTCTATGGTCTCCATAAGCTGTGAACCCACTACTGTCTGTGTTCCCAAGCAGCTCAAGGCTAGGCTGTGAGCATGGGATTGAGTGGCCAGGGCAGGGAAGTATCAGGAAGGGTGTTCTGAGAGAGGACCTAGGGCTCCTCAGCTAGGAGGGGGAAGACTCAGGAAGGAACAGCCATCGTCCTTAAGGTGCAGTGTAACCGTCTCTCAAAACAATGTAGTGCTTAAAATATAACCCATGAGAAATTGTACTAGCCTGGCAAGCAGGCTTAAATGTTACCTTAAGAAGAACATGCATTAGCAACAGGTCTCTGGAGGAGAGGATGATTTACATTTTGGAAGCCCAGCAGCCAGGGATGCCTGGCCAGCTCAGGGTGGAATACTGCCTGCTTCATTTTTTGATGTTACTCCCCTGCCTCAGAGACAGCCTACCATTAATCAGTTATCAAGATAACTCTTAAATATGCTTGCTCAACTATAGATAACTCTTAAATATGCTTGCTCAACTATAGATTCTATACTGCTTGGCCATATATATCCTACTCTCCTTGCTTAACTTTAAGATTTGTAATCAATGTATAACTCATATTCTTTCTTATTTATCTATAAAGTATATGGTTAATATATAGTTTTCCTCTGTTCCATTGTTAGTTGTTATCTTTCTCCTTTTTAAATTGTTATCTTGTATATTAAATTCAGTACTGAGGAGGTTTTAGGGCGTGAGTCTTCTCTACTGTCAACTTCTGCTCCTGCTTCTCTTTTTTTTCTTTAAGATTTTATTTATTTATATGACAGACAGAGATCGCAAGTAGGCAGAGAGGCAGGCAGAGAGAGAGGAGGAAGCAGGCTCCCCACTGAGCAGAGAGCCCAATGCGGGGCTCGATCCCAGGACCCTGGGATCATGACCTGAGCTGAAGGCAGAGGCTTTAACCCACTGAGCCACCCAGGCGCCCTTGCTCCCTTTCTCTTGCAGCTGACTTATTTTTGCCTCATTCTCCCATGCACCCTCAGGAAGCAATAGGGCAGGACTGCACCACAGCCTGCAGATCTACTTAAGGAAAGAGGGTGAGACCAGCCTGAGGTCACCAGCACAGGCTTCCTTCCATCAGGAAGCTCCCAGGAGTGGAATGAGGAGCCAAGATCTGAGCAGTAAGCTGGGTGTTCCCCCAAGGCCCGTGTGCTAGTCACACAAGAAGCCTATGTGGGATGCATCTGCGGACCGGGTTGATGCTCCAGAAGCCCTGGATGCCCAGCCTTCCCACTCCCCTCCAGCCCCTCTTACCTCCTGCCTATGCCCAAAGAGCCAGTGGGAAGGAGGGGACGGGAACTCCTGGACAGCTCTGAGCAGCCACTGCCTGCGCAGGTACAGCTGTGTTGCCTTGAGCAGCAGCAGAACCAGCCCTAGCAGGAAGGCCACTTGCAGGAGCCCAGAGACACTGCCCAGGGGTCTGGTGACACTCAGCACAGAGACACTCATGGTGCAGGTACTGCTGGATCGCTGACTCTCCCTGACTGTCCCTGACTGTTTCTGACCCCCCCTGAGCATCCCAGCCCAGGAATTCAGGGGAGGATTGCCCTGCCCACCTGGAGGGAGGGTGAAGGGTGAGGGCAGGGCTTAGACTGGACTTCTAGAGTTCATTAACTGTGAGGATGTTAATGGGAAACTGTGGGAGGAAAGCTTTGTCAGCAGACAGCAATAATAGCTGGGTACGTTCTCACTTGCTCTTCTCCCTGTTATTCAACAAATATTTCAGGAGCACCTGTTTTGTACCAGGCAGCTGCTATATGCTGGGACACAACTGCCAGCAAACATTATTCCTGCCAGC
This sequence comes from Taxidea taxus jeffersonii, assembly GCA_003697995.1. Taxonomy (NCBI): domain Eukaryota; kingdom Metazoa; phylum Chordata; class Mammalia; order Carnivora; family Mustelidae; genus Taxidea; species Taxidea taxus. Next base: position 27,260 of record RCUC01165602.1, on the reverse strand, counting down.
AGACATGAATCCTGACTGCAAAAACTTCACAGTCTAGTTTACTAAATGTTCAGGAAGTGGGTTTGGTTTGATTATTATCCCATTTGTGAGAGGAAAACGCTTACAGGGAGCCTAAGTGATATAACCAGAGAAAAACCACCATTGAGAGTGTCAGCTGGGATTAGAAGCAGGGGTCTGCAAACTGTCTGCCTCAGCTGCCTCTGCGTTGTTCCCCACACTTGTCCCAGTCCATCATTCAGTGATGTCCTCAGCTAACTGTGCCCAGCAGGCAGAGCCCTGGCCTCACACTCAGGAGCCCTGGTCCAGGGCTTGCTCATGTCATATGAAGCCGGCCAGTCATACTCTGCACCCCAGGTTCTCCTTCTGTAAGGGGGATAATCGTCCCTTTCCCAAGGTCCTCCCAAGAATGCTCATTCAGTGAGGCATTCAGTCACACATGCACTCAGCAAATGTTTCCTCAGCTCACAGTCTGGGAGGTAAAGCAAAAAACTAACATAGTACAGGAAATCATGATAAGGTCTGTACTGAAAGAATGGGGGTGGGTCCACCCAGGAAGAAAACTAAAAACAAGAATGGGACCATGAAGGTTGAGGAATTCACCAGGTGCCGAGTCCTAGGGAGAGGGATGGGACTGAAGACTCATGGAGACCATTTGAAAGCTCATCTGAGGAAGAGAAGCTAGCCTCTCAGCCTCACTTTATCCCTGATTCTCTTCCCCCCAATCGACTCCAAGCCCATAACTCTTAAAGGAAAACAAGATGTTTTTGTTGGGAGTTCTTTGGAAGGCAGCTTTTCCTCCTGCCCTGTTCCTCACCATTTACCTTGTTATTCCTACACCCTCCTCCTGTGGCCGACCTTGTGACAGGAGATTCATTACACAATCCATGGGGCCACAAGTCTCTCCATTTCCCCCTAGGTCCTGGGCTCCTGTCCAAACCCAAGGCCGTGTAACCTCATTACCCATGCTTCTCAACTTTACTCCATATCTATGGTTACTTTCCACCCCTTGCTGGCCCAGGCCCAGGGACTCTGGATACTGACTCCTTCCCTTTCTTGGATCAGTACCTAGCACATGATGAGCAGTTGTAGATAGAGCTTGGAAGAGGGACAGCCTGGGTTGCAATTCTGGGTGTAACTTCGGGTTTGCTTCCCTGAGTCCTCGGTTTCCTCTTCAGAACTGGGTGCATAATTCTTGGTAATAGGTAGCATTTAGTGAGCATTTACTATATTCTTTTTTTAAAAAGATTTTATTTATTTATTTGACAGACAGAGATTACAAGCAGGCAGAGAGACAGGCAGAGAGAGAGGAAGGGAAGCAGGCTCCCTGCTGAGCAGAGAGCCTGATGCTGGGCTCAATCCCAGGACCCTGGGATCACGACCTGAGCCGAAGGCAGAGGCCTCAACCCACTGAGCCACCCAGGCACCCCAGCATTTACTATATTCTATACAGTGAGAAAGGAACTTTATGTGTTTATACACAATCCTACAAAACATATTTTAAAAAATCCTGAAGTTTCAGCATGGGAAGATCCTCCTCAGGAAGAGGGGAGCAAGTCCACACTGAGATGGGTCCTTTAAGATGTGGAGTTCTTTTGTTTTGTTTTTAAAGATTTTATTTATTTGCTTGAGAGAGAGAGAGAGAGAGAGAGAGAGAATGCGTGAGGAGGAGTGTGGTGGGGTAGGGAAGAAGCAGAGGCAGAGGGAAAAGCAGACACCCTGTTGAACAGGGAGATTGATGCAGGGCTTGATCCCAGAACCCTGGGATCATGACCTGAGCCAAAGGCAGTCCCTTAATCAACTGACCTATCAGGTACCCCAAGGTTTGGAGTTTTGACCCTTATCTCTATGGCCAACCAATCTTTGACAAAGCAAGAAAGAATATCCAATGGAAGAAAGACAGTCTCTTCAACAAATGGTTTCAACAAAGGTAAATTGGGCAGCCACACACAGAAGAATAAAACTGGACCACTCCTTACACCAAAATAAATTTAAAATGGATGAAAGACCTAAATGTAAGATAGGAATTTATCAAAACTGTAAAGGAGAACAAAGGGAGCAACCTCTTTGACCTCAGCCACAACAATGTCTTCCTAGACACGTCTTTAAAGGCAAGGGAAACAAAAGGAAAAATGAACTCTTGGGACTTCATTGGGATAAAAGGGTTTTGCACAGCAAAGGAAACAACAAAACTAAAATGCAACAGAAGGAATGGAAGAAGTTATTCACAAAGAACACATCTGATAAAGGACTACTATCCAAAATCTATAAAGAACTTATCAAACTCAACATCTCAAAAAACAAGAAATCCAGTCAAGAAATGATCAGAAGACATGTGGAGGCATTTCTCCAAAAAAGACATAAAAATGACTAAGAGATCATGAAAAGATGCTCAACATCACTCTTCACTAGGGATACACAAATCAAAACCGCAATGAGATACCACCTCACACCAGTCAGAATGGCTATAATTAACAACTCAGGAAACAAAAGATGTAGGCAAGGGTGCAGAGAAAGGGAATCCCTCTTACACTGTTGGTGGGAATGCAGTACAGCCACTCTGGAATAAGGTTGGAGGTTCCTCAAGAAGTTAAAAAAATAGAGCCACCCTTTACTAGGTATTTATTGAAAGGATACAAGCATAGTGATTCGAAGGGGCATATGTACCCTAATGTTTATAGCAACATGTCCACAATAGTGAAAATATGGAAAGAGCCCAGATCAATAGATGAAAGGATAAAGAAAAAAATATATATATGTAATGGAATATTACTCATCCATCAAAAAGAAATGAAATCGTGCCATTAACAAGGACATGGATGGAACTACTATACTAAGCAAAGTAAGTCCGTCAGATAAAGACAAATACTGTATGATTTCTCTCATATGTGGAGAAGGAAAGGAAAAATACAATAAAAACAGAGAGGGAGACAAACCATAAGAGATTCTTAAGTATAGAGAACAAACTAAGGGTTGCTTGAGGGGAGGTGGGTAGGAAGATGGGGTAATTAGGTGATGGGCATTAAGGAGGGACCTTGAAGTAATGAGCCCTGCGTGTCATATACAGGAATGATCCACTAATTTTACCCTTGAAACTCATAGAGTATATGTTAACTAAGTTCAATTTTTAAAAATTTTTTATTTTTTTTAAAATTTCTGTGTTCCAGAATTCATTGTTTATGCACCACACCCAGCGCTCCATGCAATACATGCCCTCCATAATACCCACCACCAGGCCCATCCAACCTCCAACCCCCCACCCCTCCAAAACCCTCAGATTGTTTTTCAGAGTCCACAGTCTCTCATGGTTCTTCTCCCCCTTTTTTATTTAAGTTCAATTAGCCAAGGTATAGTACTATCAGTAGTTTTTGATACCTTTTTTAAAAGGCAAAGAAATACAGTGGTTCTCCTTGACTCAACAAATATTACCAATACTGCTCAGTTATATTCAAGAAGTCAATTTCAAGTCTGAAGTGACTGAACAAGCTGAGGCAACAGTAACTCAGTACCATCTGAAGTGGAAGCTACTAATATGTGTTACATTTAAAGGTAGTGAAAATATACATGGACAGAAAATAACAGTTGGAACAATTTAGAAGGCTTGTAAACATGTAAGACATTTAAAATCTATGTTTTTTTTTTCATTGTATGATTGATCAGCAAGTACTCTGCAGAAATTGTATTATTCTTTCATGTGTTAGTCTGCCAGTAGTCAAAAAAGAACTTCATTTGCTCTCATGGACTTAATCATCTTCACTTCCATGAATTTTTATAAAAAACAGAAGGCAAGTGTCCTGACTTGTTCAAGTGCACAGCAGCAAGATGGCTTAGTAGTGGTCAAGTTTTATTGCAATTTTATTACACTTCAAGCTGTGACTGCAATTTTTGTGAATGAAAACTTCCCTCATCATATTTTTTTAAAGATTTTTTTAAATTTGTTAGAGAGAGAGAGAGCAAGCACAGGCAGACAGAGAGGCAGGCAGAGACAGAGGGAGAAGCAGGCTCCCCACCGAGCAAGGAGCCCGATGTGGGACTCGAATCCAGGACGCTGGGACCATGACCTGAGCCGAAGGCAGCCGCTTAACCAACTGAGCCACCCAGGCGTCCCCCCTCATCATATTTTTAAATGTCTTTTTTAAATTTTTTATTTTTAATTACTTTTCAGTGTACTAGAATTCATTGTTTATGAACCACACCCAGTGCTCCATAAAATATGTCCCCTCCACAATATCCACCACCAGGCTGGCCCATAGTTTTTCAGAGTCCATAGTCTCTCATGGTTCATCTCACCCTCCAATTTCCCTCAACTCCTTTCTCTTCTCCATCTCCCCATGTCCCCCATGTTATTTCTTATGCTCTACAATTGACTTTCTCTGCTTGACTTATTTCACTCAGCATAATCTCTTCCAGTCCTGTCCATGTTGATACAAAAGTTGGGTATTCATCCTTTCTGATGGAGGCATAATAGCCCATAGTGTATATGGACCACATCTTCCTTATCTATTCATCTGTTGAAGGGCATCTTTGTTCTTCCCACACTTTGGCACCCGTGGCCATTGTTGCTATGAACATTGGGGTGCAGATGGCCCTTCTTTTCACTACATCTGTATCTTTGGGGTAAATACCCAGTAGTGCGATTGCAGGGTCATATGGAAGCTCTATGGAATCAGAAAAGACCCCAAATTGCTAAGGAAATGTTGAAAAAGAAAAACAAAACTGGCAGCATCATGTTGCCTGATTTCAAGCTTTACTACAAAGCTGTGATCACCAAGACAGCATGGTACTGGCATAAAAACAGCCACATAGACCAGTGGAACAGAGTAGAGAGCCCAGAAATGGACCCTCAACTCTATGGTCAAATAATTTTCAACAAAGCAGGAAAAAATATACAGTGGAAAATAGACTGTCTCTTTAATAAATGGTGCTGGGAAAATTGGATAGCTATATGTAGAAGAATGAAACTTGACCATTCTCTTACACCATACACAAAGATAAACTCGACATGGATAAAAGACCTCAAGGCGAGACAGGAATCCATCAGAATCCTAGAGGAGAACATACACAGTAACCTCTTTGATATCAGCCACAGCAACTTCTTTCAAGATATGTCTCCAAAGGCAAAGGAAACAAAAGCGAAAATGAACTCTTGGGACTTCATCAAGATCAAAAGCTTCTGTACAGTAAAGGAAACAGTCAACAAAACAAAGAGGCAACCTACGGAATGGGAGAAGATATTTGCAAATGACAGTACAGACAAAAGGCTGATATCCAGAATCTATAAAGAACTTCTCAAACTCAACACACACAAAACAGATAATCATGTCAGAAAATGGGCAGAAGACATAAACAGACACTTCTCCAATGAAGACATACAAATGGCTATCAGACACATGAAAAAATATTCATCATCACCAGCCATCAGGGAGATTCAAATTAAAACCACACTGAGATACCACCTTACACCAATTAGAATAGCCAAAATTAACAAGAACGTGTGTTGAAGAGGATGTGGAGAAAGGGGAACTCTCGTACACTGCTGGTGGGAATGCAAGTTGGTGCAGCCAATTTGGAGAACAGTGTGGAGATTACTTAAGAAATTAAGTTGAATTAAAAAAAATAAAAACAAACCAAAACAAAAACCAAAAAAAATATGTAAGTAAATAAATACAAAAAATAAATCACACGGGGAAGGAAAAGAAAATTGGACTTTTGAATCCCAGCCAGTGCCAGAGATTAAATGCAGAACAGTTGAGCCCACCAATGGCCCTGGGCACAGAAAGGGTGAGGGCAGGGATCTGATGGAGGTCTGGGACACGAAATGGAGATTATTCACTTTCTATGAGGGCCTCCTGAACAGTGATAGGCATGAGATACCCTCGCCCAGATGAGAATGTGGGGTGGCACCACTTTCCCCCTTGTCACCAACGTGGTTAGACTTCAGTGAGTAAAACAGCACCCCCAGTGTTGGCGGGAGCTACTTACACCAAACCTTGCTACCCTGCTCCTGGCAGGGGCATTCTTGCTAGGACGGGTTTGACTGTGAAACAGAATACTGGGTCTCTCCCTCAGAAGGTCAACACAGTCCCCCTGCATGTACCAATTCTGCTGACCATAGAGTGCTCCAAAGCCTCAGTACAGTTCTGGCAGAAATAGGACCAGGCCTTCTTTCTTTCTGTTATTTTTGTTTTTTCTTTTGCTCTTTTTTTCCCCTTTGGAATCAGGTTTATAGTGTTTGTTTGTTTTGTTGTTGTTGTTCTTTCTTTATTTCCTTTAAAAATTTTTTGGATCAGTCTTCTTTCTTTTTCTTTGGACATGGGCTTATAGTTTTTTGTTTGGTTGGTTATTTCTTTTTGTTCTTTTTCCTGTTATTTTTTTTTTTGGATCAGGCTTTTTTTTTCTTCCATTTTTTTCTTTCTTTCACACTTATTTTAACAAACAAATCAAAGTACACCTAGTTAAAAGTCCAAACTTTCCCCACTGCAAGCAAGGTGCAACTCTGCAGAGGACTGACCTGTGAGGAAGAGCAGTCAAAATGCAATGGTATAGTGCACAGAGCTTGCACCAGAAGCACTTCCTGAAGCCCCACATCCTCGACAGTGTATGATACCTCTTAATATAGCATTAATCTTAAGAACAAGAAACATACAAAATGAGAAGGCAGAGGAATTCTCCCCAAAAGAAAGATCTAGAGGAAATCACATCAAGGGATTTTCTCAAAACAGATATAAGCAATATATCTGAATAAGAATTTAGAGCAATAAGCATTAGAATACTAGCTTCTTTCAAGCTGAAAAAAGCATAGAAGACACCAGAGAGGGACACCTGTGTGACGTGGTCAGTTAAGCATCTGTCATTGGCTCATGTCATGATCCCAGGGTCTTGGGACAGAGTCTTATATTTGGCTCCTTGGTCAGTGGGAAGCCTGCTTCTCCCTCTGCCTGCCACTCCCCCTGCTTATGCTTGCTCTCTCTCACAGATAAATAAATAAATAAATAAATACAATCTTGAAGAAGAAGGAAAAGAAGAAGGAGAAGAAGGCACCAGAGAAACCCTTGTTGCAGAGATAGAAGACCTAAAGCCTAGTCAGGCTGAAATTTAAAAATGCTATAATGAGATGAAAAACCCACTGTTTGTAATCACAACAAAGATGGAAGAAGCAGAGGAACAAATAGGTGAATGGGTGAGATAGAAGATAAAATTATAGAAAATAATGAAGCTGGAAAGAAGAGAGAAAGAAAAATATGAGCTCATGAAGGTGTACTTAGGGAACTCAGCAATTCCACGTAGGACAATAATAACTATATCACAGGAATCCCAGAAGGGAGGAGCATGAAAAAGGGGGAGAAGGTGAATTTGAGCAAATTATACCTGAGAATTTCCCTAATCTGGAGAAAGAAACAGTCTTTCGAGTCCAAGAAGCACAAACAGCTACCTCCAGAATCAACAAAAACAGGTTAACACCAAGACATACCAGTGTGAAACTTGAAAATACAAGATAAACAGAGAATTCTGAAAGCAGCTAGGGACAAAAGGTACTTAAGGTACAAGGGTGGACACATAAGGTTAGCAGGGGACCTGTCCACAGAATCTCACAGGCTGGAAGAAAGAGGCACAATATAGTCAATGTGCCAAAAGGGGAAAATATGCAAACAAGAATTCTTTATTTAGCAATTCTGTCATTCAGAATGGAAGGAGAGATAAAGATTTCCAATACAAGCAAAAAAAAAAAGAAGTTCATGAACACTCAACCAGCCCTGCAAGACATATGACAGAGGAGCCTTCAAGTGGGAAAGAGAGTGAAAGAAAAAAAAAAAAGCAAAGGAATAAAAGCAATCTACAGGAACAATGACTTTATAGGTAATACAATGTCACTAAATTCATCCTTATCAATAATCACTCTGAATGTAAAGGGACTAAATGCTCCAATCAAAAGACATAGGGTATTGGAATGGATTTAAAAAGAAAAAAAAAAAAAAGACCAAGGCTCTTGAGCAAGATGGTGGAGGAGTAGAAGACCTAAATAGCCTTGGGTCCCAGAAGTTCAGCTAGATAGTTAACAAACCATTCTGGAATACCTACAAACTCAACAGGAGATCAAAGAGAAGAGCACCAATTCTAGAAAGAGAAAAGTGACCACTTTCTGGAAGGTAGGATGTGCAAAGAAGTGATTCCAAGAAAATATACAGGAACCTAGATCATGGCGGGGGTGGGGTGACACTTGGCAAGTGGTAGAGCAGTGAGCACAAAATTGGAACTTTTAGAAGTCTGCTCCACTGAGGGGCATCACTTCAGAGGCAAAGTGGGGGATGGAACCCTCACGGAGACAGTGTGATCTCAGGACCTGTGGGGTGACAAAAAGACCAGGGTTGTCTGAGTGTGACAGAGTTCCCTGGTTCAGAGAGGGGAATTTGGGTGCAGAGACAGAGCCAAGGAGTGGTCTCTCAGCTTGGGGTTACTGTAAACCATGATCCAAACCACAGTCAGGCCACTGCTCTTCAACCAGGGACCACACAAGTGGCAGATCTGGGGAGACTCACCTTCCTGTTCTGGGAGGAACAGTGCAGCAGGAATCCACTGGGTTTGGAGACGCCAAACGGGGCCGTGCATGAGAGACTGAAATGCTTGGTCACAGGCTGGGTGAGCTCAGAGTGCAGCGGGAGACCAGGGAGACAGGAATGATTGGCTGCTTTTCTCTGAGGTGACACTGAGGAGTGGGGCCCTGAGCTCTCAGCTTCTATGGGCCCAAGATTGGGAGGCCACCATCTTTATTCCCTTTCTCCAAACCTGTATGGAAAGCATTCAGGGAACAAAAGCTCCTGAGACCAAAACCAAACAGGTTGCTTATCCTGGCCCCTGGAAAGGGCAGTGCAATTCCACCTCAGGCAAAGACACTTGAGAATCACTTCAACAGACCCCTCCCTCAGAAGATTAGCAAGAACATCCAGCCAAGACCAAGTTCTCCAATCAATGAGCATGTGGGACTCCAGAGCTAGGGGAATGCAACACATAGAATTCATGGCTCTTTCCCCATGATTTTTTAGTCTTTCAAAGTTAAATTTTTAAAATTTTATTTTTTCTTACTCTATTTAAAAAAAATCTTCCTCTTTCCTATTATAACCTTTTAAAACTATTTTATCTTACCACTACCTTTTGAAAAAATATTTTTAAATTTTCATTGTTATAGTCACATTTTATCCCTTTATTGTATTTAACCTTATTTTTGTACACGCATAAGTTTTTCTTATTTCAAATTATTTCAAAATTTTGGGACACAGTTTCTTCTAACAGATCAAAATATACCCTAAATCTCATGCATGGCTTTGTAATAGTCTCCAGCCTGATCACATTCTTGTTTCTTCTTTTTTTCTTTTTCAACTAACTTCTTATCTTATCAATTCCTTTTTCTATATATATTATTTATTTATTTATTTGACAGACAGATATCACAAGTAGGCAGAGAGGCAGGCAGAGAGAGAGGGGGAAGCAGGCTCCCCGCTGAGCAGAGAGCCCGATGCGGGGCTCAATCCCAGGACCCTGGGATCATGACCTGAGCTGAAGGCAGAGGCTTTAACCCACTGAACCACCTAGGCGCCCCTTATCAATTCCTTTTTAAGAATCTTTTTAAATTTTCATCTTTATAGTCATATCCCATCCCTTCATATTTACCCATATATGTATATATATTAATATGTACATATTTATACATATATATTAGTTTTTAATTTTTTATATTTAAAAAATTTTTGTAGACAGTTTCTTCTAACAAACCAAAATACAACAAAATGAAGTGTTTGGCTCTGTTCTATTCACCAGTCAAATATATATATATATATATACATATATATATATTTATATTTATATTTTCTCCTTTCTTTTCCCCCCTGGTTTCGGGTCTCTTCCAATTTGGTTAGTGTATATTTTTGGGGAGTTTTTGCTACCCTTTGAGTGTTTTGTTCTCTCATTTATCTATTCTTATCTGGATAAAATGACAGGAAGAAACACTCACATTAAAAAAAAATGAACAAGAGGTAGTACCAATGGCTAGGGACCTAATCAATACAGACATTCGTAAGATATCAGAACTAGAGTTCAGAATGACAATTATCAAGGAGCTAGCTGGGCTTGAAGAAACCATGCAAGATCCTAGAGAATCCCTTTCTGGAGAAATAAAAGAACTAAAATCTAACCAAGTTGAAATAAAAAAAGCTACTAATGGGTGCAATAAAAAATGGGGACTCTTACTGCTAGGATTAATGAGGCAGAAGAGAGAATTAGTGATACAGAAGACCAAATGATGGAGAAAAAAGAAGCTGAGTAAAAGAGAGATAATCAACTACTGGACCATGAGGGGAGAATTCGAGAGAGAACTGATACTGTGAGATGAAACAATATCAGCATAATTGGGTTCCCAGGAGAAGGAGAAAGTGAGAGAGGGGCAGAAGGTATATTGGAGCAAATTATAGCAAAGAATTTCCCTGATTTGGCGAAGGGAACAAGCATCAAAATCCAGGAAGCACAGAGATCCCCCTCAAAATCAATAAAAATAGGTCCATACCCTCTCATCTAATAGTAAAACTTACAAGTCTCAGTGACAAAGAAAATCCTGAAAGCAGTTCAGGTTAAGCAGTCCATAACATACAAAAATAGAAATATTAGATTAGCAGCAGACCTAGCCACAGAGACCTGGCAGGCCAGAAAGGACTGGCATGCTATATTCAGAGCACTAAACGAGAAAAATACGTTGCCAAGAGTAGTGCACCCAGCTAAGCTGTCATTGAAAATAGAAGGAGAGGTTAAAAAAAAACAAAAAACCATCCAGGACATACAAAAACTAAAAGAATTTGCAAACACCAAACCAGCCCTACAGAAAATTTTGAAAAGTGTCCTCTAAGCAAAGAGAGAGCCAAGGTGTAACAGACCAGAAAAGAACAGAGACAATTTACAGTAACAGTCGCCTTACAGGCAATACAATGGCACTAAATTCATATCTTTCAACAGTTACTATGAATGTAAATATTTCTTTGTTTTATTTTATTTTTAAATTAACATATAATGGATTATTTGCTTCAGGGGTACAGGTCTGTGAATGCCCCAATCAAAAGACACAGGGCATCAGAATGGATTTAAAAAAAAAAACAAGACCCATTGATATGCTGTCTGTGAGAAACTCATTTTAGACCCAAAGACACCTCCAGATTTAAAGTGACAGGGTGGAAAACAATTTACCATGCTAATGAACAGCAAAAGAAAGCTAGGGTAGCAATCCTTATATCATATAAATTAGATTTTAAGCCAAAGACTAAAATAATAGATGAGGAAGGACACTACATCATGGTTTGTCCAACAAGAAGATCTAACAATTTTAAATATCTATGCCCCTAACATGGGAGCAGCCAATTATATAAACCAATTAATAACAAAATCAAAGAAACACATCAAAAATAACACAGTAAGAGTAGGGGACTTTAACATTCCCCTCACTGAAATGTTCAGATCATCTAAGCAAAAGATCAACAAGGATATAAAGCCTTTAAAAGACACACTGGACCAGATGGACATCACAGATATATTCAGAACATTCCATCCCAAAGCAACAGAATACACATTCTACTCTAATGCCCCTGAAACATTCTCCAGAATAGATCACATCCTTCTATCTATAGGTCACAAATCAGGTCTCAACCAGGACCAAAAGATTGGGATCATTCCCTGAATATTTTCAGACCACAGCTCTTTGAAACTAGAACTCAACCACAAGAGGAACGTTGGAAAGAACTCAAATACATGGAGGCTAAAGAACATCCCGCTAAAGAATGAATGGAAATAAAAAGAAAACACAACTGTTCAAAATCCTTGGGACACAGTAAAGGTGTTCCTGGGAAGAAAGTATATAGCAATACAGGCCTTTCTCAAGAAGCAAGAAAGGTCTCAAGTACACAACCTAACCCTACACCTAAAGGAGCTGGAGAAAGAACAGCAAAGGAAACCTAAACACAGCAGGAGAAGAGAAATAATAAAGATCAGAGAAAAAAAATGAATGAAATAGGAACCAAAAGAAGAGTAGAACAAATCAGCAAAACTAGGAGCTTGTTCTTTGAAAGAATTAATAAGATTGATAAACCCCTGGCCAGACTTCTCAAAAAGAAAAGAGAAAGGACCCAAAGTAATAAAATCATGAATGATGAATGAGAGATCACAACCAACACCAAAGAAAGACAAATAATTATAAGAACATATTATGAGCAACAATACACCAGCAAATTTGACAATCTGGAAGAAATGGATGCATTCCTAGAGATGTATAAACTATCAAAACTGAACCAGGAAGAAAGAAAAAGGAGGGATCACAACCAACATCACAGAAATACAAACAAGTATAAGAGAAGATGAGAGTATAAGAGAAGACTAGGAGGGATCACAACCAACACCACAGAAATACAAACAAGTATAAGAGGAGATTAGGCCAACAAATTGGGCAATCTCAAAGAAATGGACAAATGAATTATATAAACTACCAAAACTGAAACAGGAAGAAATAGAAAATTTGAACAGACTCATAGCTCATGAAGAAATTGAATCAGTGATCTAAAATCATCTAACAAACAAGAGCCCAGAGCCGGATAACTTCCCAGGGGAATTCTACCAACATTTAAAGAAGAATTAATACCTATCCTTTTGGAACCATTCCAAAAATTAGACACGAAAGGAAAACTTCCAAACTCATTCTATGAGGCAATCATTACCTTGATTCCAAAGCCAGACAAAGACTCCAGTAAAAAGGAGGATTACAGACAAATATCCTTGGCAAACACAGGTACAAAATTTCTCAACAAGTAAATAGGAAATTGAATTCAATGGTCCATTAAAGAATTATTCACATGATCAACTGGGATTTATTCCTGGACTATAGGGGTGGTTCAGAATCTGCAAATCAATCAATGCGTTACACCACATTAATAAAAGAAAGGATAAGAAACATATGATCCTCGGGGTGCCTGGGTGGCTCAGTTGGTTAAGCAGCTGCCTTCAGCTCAGGTCATGATCCCGGAGTCCCGGGATCAAGTCCCACATCAGGCTCCCAGCTCCATGGGGAGTCTGCTTCTCCCTCTGACCTTCTCCCCTCTCATGCTCTCTCTCACTCTCTCTCTCTCTGAAATAAATAAATAAAATCTTAAAAAAAAAAAGAAATATATGATCCTCTCAACAGGTGCAGAGAAAGCATTTGACAGCATCCTTTCATGATTAAAAACCCTCAAGAAAGTAGGGATAGAAGGAACATACCTCAGCATCATAAAGACCATATATGAAAGACACACAACTAATACCATCCATAATGGGGAAACAGCTTTTCCTCTAAGGTCTAACATGACAGGTCTAAGGTCTACTCTCACCACTGTTGTTCAACATAGTACTGGAAGTATGAGCCTTGGCCATCAGACAGCAGAAAAAAATAAAAGGCATCCAAATGGGCAAAGAAGAAGTCAAACTTTGACTTTTTTGCAGATGACATTATACTCTAAAACCGACAAGAGTCCACTAAAAAATTGAGAGAACTGGTACATGAATTCGGCAAAGTCACAGCATATGAAATCAATGTACAGAAACCTGATGCATTTCTATACACTAATAATGAAGCAACAGAAAGACAAATCAAGGAATCAATCCCATTTACAACTGGATCGAATACCATAGGATATCTAGGAATAAACCTAAACAAAGGGGTAAAAGATCTGAAGCTGAAAACTATAACACTTATGAGTAAATTAAAGAAGACACAAAGAAATGGAAAGCAATCTCCATCAAAATGCCACCAGCCTTTCCCCAGAGCTAGAACAAACAACCCTAAAATTTGTATGAAACCAGAAAAGACCCTCAATATTCAAAGTAATTTTGAAAAAGAAAAGCAGATGGAGACATCACGATCCCAGACTTCAAGCTGTCATCATCAAGACAGTATGGTACTGGCACAAAAACAGACACAGAGATCAATGGAACAGAATAGAGAACCCAGAAATAGACCCACAACTATGTGGCCAACTGGTTGACAAAGCAGGGAAAACTATCCTTGGGAAAAAGACAGTCTCTTCAACAAATGGTGTTGGGAAAACTGGACAGTGACATGCCGAAGAATGAAACTGGACCACTTTCTTACACCATACACAAAAAGAAACTCAAAATGGATGAAAGACTTACAGTAAGACAAGAAACCATCACTTTCCTAGAAGAGAAAACAGGCAGCAACCTTTTTTTAAAAAACATTTATTTATTTATTTAATTTCTTTTCAGTATAAAAGAATTCATTTTTTATGCACCACACCCAGTACTCCATGCAATACATGCCCTCCATAAAACCCACCACCTGGATCCCCCAACCTCCCACCCGCCACCCCTTCAAAACCCTTAGAATGTTTTTCAGGAACACGACAAAGATGCCCACTCTCACCACTCTTGTTCAACATAGTATTAGAAGTCCTAACAACAGCAATCAGACAACAAAGAGAAATAAAAGGTATCCAAATTGGCAATGAAGAAGTCAAACTCTCTCTCTTCGCAGATGACATGATACTTTATATGAAAAACCCAAAAAGACTCCACCCCCAAACTACTAGAACTCATACAGAAATTCAGTAATGTGGCAGGTTACAAAGTCAATGTATAGAAATAAGTTGCTTTCTTATACACTAACAATGAAAACACAGAAAGGGAAATTAGAGAATCGATTCCATTTACTATAGCACCAAGAACCATAAGATATCTGGGAATAAACCTAACCAAAGAAGTAAAGATCTGTACTCAAGGAACTACAGAAGACTCATGAAAGAAATTGAAGAAGACACAAAAAGATGGAAGACCATTCCATGCTCATGGATCGAAAGAATAAACATTGTTAAAATGTCTATACTGCCTAGAGCAATCTATACTTTCAATACAATTCTGGTCAAAATTCCACTGTCATTTTTCAAAGAGCTGGAGCAAGCAATCCTAAAATTTGTATGGAACCAGAAGAGACCCTAAATTGATAAGGAAATGTTGAAAAAGAAAAACAAAACTGGGGGCATCATGTTGCCTGATTTCAAGCTTTACTACAAAGCTGTGATCACCAAGACAGCATGGTACTGGCATAAAAACAGACACGTAGACCAGTGGAGCAGAGTAGAGAGCCCAGATATGGACCCTCAACTTTATGGTCAAATAATCTTCAAAAAAGCAGGAAAAAAATATACAGTGGGGAAAAAAATCTCTTCAATAAATGGTGCTGGGGAAATTGGACAGCTATGTGTAGAAGAATGAAACTCGACCATTCTCTTACTACACAAAGATAAAATTGGAATGGATAAAAGACCTTAATGTGAGGCAGGAATCCATCATCATCAGAATCCTAGAGGAGAACATAGGCAGTAACCTCTTCAACATCGGCCACAGCAATTTCTTTCAAGATATATCTTCAAAGGCAAAGGAAACAAAAGTGAAAATGAACTTTTGGGACTTCATCAAGATTGAAAGCTTCTGCACAGCAAAGGAAACAGTCAATAAAACAAAGAGGCAACCCACGGAATGGGAGAAGATATTCACAAATGACAGTGCAGACAAAGGGCTGATATCCAAGATCTATAAAGAACTCCTCAAATTCAACACACAAAACAGGTAATCATATCAAAAAATGGGCAGAATACATGAACAGATACTTCTCCAAGGAAGACATACATAGGCTAACAGACACATGAAAAAATGCTCATCATCACTAGCCATCAGGGAAATTCAAATCAAAACCACATTGAGATACCACCTTACACCAGTTAGAATGGCCAAAATTAATAAGACATAAACAACATGTGTTGGGGAGAGTGTGAAGAAAGGGGAACCCTCTTACACTGTTGGTGGGAATGCAAGTTGGGGCAGCCACTTTGAAAAGAAGTGTGGAGATTCCTTAAGAAATTAAAAATAGACATTCCCTATGACCCTGCAATTGTGCTATTGGGTATTTACCCCAGAGATACAGATGTAGTGAAAAGAAGGGCCATCTGTACCTCAGTGTTCATAGCAGGAATGGCCACAGTTGCCAAACTGTGGAAAGAAGATGCCCTTCAACAGACGAATGGATAAAGGAGATATGGTCCATATACACTATGGAGTATTATGCCTCCATCAGAAAGGATGAATACCCAACTTTTGTATAAACGTGGATGGGACTGGAAGAGATTATGCTGAGTGAAATAAGTCAAGTAGAGAGAGTCATTTATCATACGGCTTAGCTTATTTGTGGAGCATAAGGAATGACACAGAGGACATGGGGAGATGGAGAGAAGTGAGCTGGAGGAAACTGGAGGGGGAGACAAACCATGAGAGAATGTGGACCCTGAGAATCAAACTGAGGCTTTGGGAGGGGACGTGGGGTGGGAGGTTGGGTGATCCTGGTGGTAGGTATTATGGAAGGCACATATTGCATGGAGTACTGGGTATGGTATATAAACAATGAATTTTGGAACACTGAAAAGAAATTTAAAAAATAAATATAACTTAAAAAAAAAGAAATTTGAATCAGTAATCAAAAATCTCCCAACAAACCAGAGCCCAGGGACAGTTGGTTCCCAGGGGAATATTACCAACATATAAAGAAGAGTTAATACCTATCCTTTTGGAACTGTTCCAAAAATTAGGCACGGAAGGAAAACTTCCAAACTCTTTCTATGAAGAAAGTATTACCTTGATTCCGAAGCCAGACAATGACCCAGATCATTATTCTTGTTTTGTTTCTTTGTGTTTTTTTAATTTAATTTCTTTTCAGTGTAACAGAATTTATTGTTTATGCACCACACCCAGTGCTCCAAGCAATACTTACAGACCAATATTCTTGATAAATACATGTACAAAATTTTTCAAGGGGTTACTAGCAAATCAAATTCAACAGTCCATTAAAGAACTATTCACATTATCAACTGGGATTTATTCCTGGACTGTAGGGGTGGTTCAGAATCTGCAAATCAATCGATGTCTTACACCACGTTAAGAAAAGAGAGGATAAGAAACACATGACCCTCTCAACAGATGCAGAAATACATTTGACAAAATACAGCATCATGTCATGATTAAAAACCCTCAAGAGAGTAGGGATAGAAGGAACATACCTCAGCATCATAAAGACCATATGTGAAAGGCACGCAACTAATACCTTCCGCAACAGGGAAACAGCTTTTCCTCTAAGGACAAAACATGACAAGGATGTCTACTCTCATCACTGTTGTTCAACATAGTACTGGAAGTCCAAGCCTTGGCAATCAGACAACAGAAAGAAATAAAAGACATCCACATAGGCAAAGAAGAAATCAAACTTTGACTCTTTGCATATGACATTATACTTTATGTAGAAAACCGAAAAGAGTCCACCAAAAAATTTCGAGAACTGGTACATGAATTCAGCAAAGTCTCAGCATATAGAATCAATGTACAGAAATCTGCTGCATTTCTATACACCAATAACAAAGCAGCAGAAAGAGAAATCAAGGAATTGATCACAATTGCACTGAAAACCGTATAATACCTAGGAATAAACATTAAAAAGGGGGTAAAACATTCGGGCACGCGTGCCCCTTCAGATCACTACATTTGTATCTTTAGGGTAAATACCCAGTAGTGCAATTGCTGGGTCATAAGGTAGCTCTATTTTCAATTTTTTGAGGAACCTCCATGCTGTTTTCCAGAGTGGTTGCACCAGCCTCCATTCCCACCAACAGTGTAGGAGGGTTCCCCTTTACTCTAGGAAACAAACTGATGGAGGGAGAGGGGTGGGGGGATGGGAGTAACTGGGTGATAGGCATGAAGGAGGGCACGGGATGTGATGCGCACTGAGTATTATATGCAACCGATGAATCACTAAACTCTACCACTGAAACTAACCAAAAAAAGGAAAAATAAATAAATAAGATCTTTTTAAAAAAGAAAAAAAAAACAAAAAAAGGGGGGGGGATAAAAGATCTGAAGCTGAAAACTATAGAATACTTGTGAAAAAAATTGAAGAAGACACAAAGAAATGGAAAGCAATCTCTATCAAAATACCACCAGCCTGGGGCGCCTGGGTGGCTCAGTGGGTTAAAGCCTCTGCCTTCGGCTCAGGTCATGATCCCAGGGTCCTGGTACCACATCAGGCTCTCTGCTTGGCGAGGAGCCTGCTTCCCCCTCTCTCTCTGCCTGCCTCTCTGCCTACTTGTGATCTCTGTCTGTCAAATAAATAAATAAAATATTTTTTAAAAAATACCACCAGCCTTTTCCCCAGAGCTAGAACAAACAATCCGAACATTCATATGGAACCAGAAAAGATCCCAAATAGCCAAATTAAAGTTGAAAAAATAAAGCAGAGGGAGACATCACAATTCCAGACTTCAAGCTGTATTACAAAGCTGTCATCATCAAGACAGTATGGTACTGGCACAAAAATAGACACAAAGATCAATGGAACAGAATAGAGAACCCAGAAATGGACCCACAAGAATGTGGCCAACTAATCAACAAAATAGGAAAGACTGTCCATGGGAAAAAGACAGTCTCTTCAACAAATGATGTTGGGAAAACTGGACAGTGACATGCAGAATGAAAATAGACCAATTTCTTACACCATACACAAAAGGAAACTCAAAATGGATGAAACACTTAAAGTAAGACAAGAAACCATCACTTCCCTAGAAGAGAAAACAGGCAGCAACCTTTTTTACCTCAGCCACAGCAACTTCTACCTAGACACATCTCCAGATGCAAGGGAAACAAAAGCAAAAATCTACCTATTGGACCTCATCAAGATAACTCCTCTGCACAGAGAAGAACACAATAAACAAAACTAAAAGGCCATCAATGGAATGAGAGAAGATATTTGCCACTGTCTTATCAGATAAAGGGCTACTATCCAAAGTCTATAAAGAACTTATCAAACTCCACACCCAAAAAGCAAAAAATCCAGTCAAGAAATGGACAGAAGGGGCGCCTGGGTGGCTCAGTGGGTTAAAGCCTCTGTCTTCGGCTCAGGTCATGATCTCAGGGTCTTGGGATCGAGCCCCGCATCGGGCTCTCTGCTCAGCAGGGAGCCTGCTTCCCTTCCTCTCTCTCTGCCTGCCTCTCTGCCTACTTGTGATTTCTGTCTGTCACATAAATAAATAAAATCTTAAGAAAGAAAGAAAGAAATGGACAGAGGACATAAGCAGATATTTCTCCAAAGAAGACACACAAATGGCCAACAGACACATGAAAAGGTGCTCAACATCACTCATCATCAAGGGACACACAAATCAAAACCACAATGAGATACCACCTCACACCAGTCGGAATGGCTCAAGGGAGGGAACATATTGCATGGAGCACTGGGTGTGATGCATAAACAATGAATCTTGGAACACTGAAAAAAATAAGTTTAAAAAAGAGGATGGCTAAAAAAATAACTCAAGAAACAACAGATTTTGGTGAGGCTGCTGAGAGAGGGGAACCCTCTTACGCTATTGGTGGGAATACAAGCTGGTGCAACCACTGTGGAAAACAGTGTGGAGGTTCCTCAAAAAGGTAAAAATATAGCCACCCTACAACCCAGCAATTGCTCTATTCGGCATTTACCCAAGAAAACAAAAATAGTGCTGTGAAGGAGCACATATACCTCAAAGTTTATAGCTGCAATGGACAAAATAGCCAAAATGTGGAAAGATACCAAATGTCCGTCAACAGATGAATGGATGAAGAAGAAGTGCCATATATATATATATATATATATATACACACATATATACACACACACACACACACACACACACACACACATATATATATGTAACTCAGCCATCCAAAAGAATGAAGTCTCGCCATTTGCCAGGGTGTGGATGGAAGGAACTAGAGGGTATTATGTTAAGCAAATAAGTCAGTTAAAGGATAAATACCATATGATTTCACTCACAGATGAAATTCAAGAAACAAACAGATGAATATAGGGGATAGGAAGGAAGAATAAAATGAAATAAAAACAGAGAGGGAGGCAAACCATAAGAAACTCTAAACTACAGAAAAGAAACAGAGTTGTTGGAGGGGCAGTGGCGGGGGGGAGGGATAAAAGGGTGATGGGCATTAAGGAGGGTACTTGTTGTGATGAGGACTGAGTGTTCTATGTAAGCGATAAATCACTAAATTCTACTCCTGAAAACTATATACACTATGTGTTAACTAACTTGAATTTAAACTAACTAAATATATATATAATGATCCCATCGTCTTTGTGACACAAGTAAGGCACGAAGAGCTTACCTACCCCGGCCAGGGTCACACTCCTGGTAAGAGGTGGAGCCAGCATTCACCCCAGGCAGTGTGGCCCCAGAGACCTTGCTGTGAACCATTTGCTGAAAACCACCTTCCAGCCTACACGTGGTAGCTGCCAAACTTTGCAGGGGACATTTCGTGTTTGTTCTATTTGATTCAGTGTTTCCCAGGAGCAGGACTGTATTTCAGTTACCAACCCCACATATTGGCATAAATGTAAGCCTCCCTATGCAGAGCAGTTTTTGTGAGCAAGTGTAGAGCACACCACGTGGCTAGATGTAGCAGTCATTGAGAATGATCTCATGGAGAATTATTTAGGATGTGAGTAGAGCTTAGAGGAAAGTGAGCAAAGCACAATGCAGAACTGTCTGTCGAGTATGAGCTCAAGTCATAGTCAGTTGTGCTGGCATGGTCAACGTTTATTACCCAGTCAATATCTTTCCCATTCATCTTGTATCCAGACATCCCAACCAAGGAGTCTTTGAAGGTTGCAAAAAAGCAACCTGAGTCCTTAGGTTTCTAAAGTCTGGGTGAGGGCTGTGTCTATTGATGATGCCCAATGAATTCTTACTGCTTGACAAATGAATGGAGGAGGAAATCAGGAGCATATTGGACCCATTAGGTCACTGTCTTAAAGAGACTAGGTTCAGTTTGGGCTGCCACATTTTAAAGGGAAATGAGTATTTTTATTCCTAGAGGCTTCCTGGTTCTGCTAACAGGCCACAGGTGCAGTCAGTCCCCAGGGTGGCAGCTTGAAGGGATGACTCCTGTGGGTAGAGAACACAGGCATTCCTGTTTCTGGGACTGATAACATCAGGTTGGTTGCTGATGCAATATATCATACCTTATTGACTTGTATTCTCCTATAAAGACTGCATGTCCCAGCCAAAATGTTTTCAATCCTGAATATTTGCTTTTTTTCCCATCCAAGTGAAGACACAGAACTCTCAAGTTTATTCTTGCCTGGGGACATTGTGTAGCAAGACTTTCTACCTGGAATGAACTTTAAGTCATTCTGAGGAAGTGAGGGTTCCTGACCCAGTACTCTGCTTGGTGTTGGCATACAGTAAAGCTTCCAAAATATTTTCTCAATATTTGCACAGGATTTCCAAAGCATAGACATAACCACTGTACATTTTGTTAAGCTTAATTTACATACAAGAAAACTAAGACTCAGGGACTTAGTTGACTATGTCAAGGTCACGAAGAAAGTAAATGTTGCAGATAGGACCATGACCTCAAATTTGTACTCCAGTTTTATTAGTGCCGGACTGCCGTTTATTATGCATAATGATTACTCTGCGTTGGCATCATGCTGATGCTTTCATATATTTCTACCTAAAGTTTTAATGCACCCTATCTTAGAGCACACACTACCCTCTGGGTGATCTTCAATCTCATCTCAGGTGACCATCCCACCAGGTGGCAGCTCCTGGAAGACACCATTACTTTTTCCTGCCCCAGAGCTTTTGTGCTTGCTGTCTGCTCTACTGGGAATGTTGTCACTTGCTCTTTGCACTGTCAGCTGCTTGTCATCCTCCAGGTCTCCCCATGAATGTCCTCTCTAACCAGGGGCCATCTCCAATCTCCCTCTCTAAGTAGATACTCCCTACTAGTCTCTCTCATTGCAGTATGTCTGCTTCCTTCTTGCCACTTACTACTGGGTGTATTCACACTCCTTAATTGTTTAGTTGAGTCTAATCAGTCTGCCCATGGAATGAAAATGTAAGACGCAGTCCATCTCATACCCTGAGACCTTAAGATAGTTCCCTGCACATAGTAGGGGCTCAGAAAAGTGTGTCAAATGACATAACAGGGGCAGAGTTGAACAGAATTCTGCATTGCACAGCATGATGGTATCATTACTCTCATGAAAACAGCTTTAATGAGATATCTCTTTCTTGGAGCAGCATAGATAGAAGTCTGATGACAGGACCCAGATGGAAGCAAGGTGGACAGCTTGGGTTTGTTGAGCTCACTCAGGAACAGCAAGAGGGTGGCTTGCACTTATAGTGTTCTCTCTGGGGCTGGAGAGGGGACTGACCCCAGAGATGAATAGCACTGTGACTGGCTGGGAGAGGGATGCAGGACGAGGGAAGGATGCTCCCAGGGTCTGTCTGGGCAGTCCCCTGCCTTCCTTGCCCGGGGACGCAGGGCCCGACTGGTGACAGTGGTCTCCTGAAGAGCTTCCCATTCTATCATATTTCTGGTACAGTAGACAGAGAGCCTGGACAAAGTTGTATCCTGGGTCCACCAATTCTCCTATGCCCTTGCACTTGGGTTTGGACACTCCCTTGGATTCCTGAACATCTATGAGCCTGACTTCTCTAAGGTTTTTGTTGTTGTTGTTGTTTATAACTGACAGGGTCAGCATTGGTGGGAGAGGGTGGGGCTTCCTGAAAGTCAAGGGCTCAGGCACCATGTGGAAAGGAGTCCTGGGGCCTGCATCAAAAGTTTGGGAAGCTAAGGCCCATAAATGTCTTATTTATCCAGAAGCCCCCTCTGGGAATTTCTCAGTCTGTGCATGACATGATCATCTTTCTCTTATAGGTTCCATGATCCCAAATGTGTTTACTTTCTTCTGCCAGTGAATTGGTGAGTTGGCACCTACTTTCCCTACCCTTCCTATCCTTGTCTTTCGGTGCTGGCTGACCATGACCCTTGCATGCCCTTCCCTTCCCTGTGTGTCCTCATTCAGTCAGACATCCCATCAACTGGACAACCTAGCCTTCTAGTCCCCTTTCTTAGTTAATCTGCTCCGTGTTAAGACAGGGAGAACGCAAGAAAGCTACTGGCTAGACAGCAAGGGAGGCTCAAATACATTATCCTTCTGGGTTTGTTGTTTTCTTTCTGGACAGGCGTCTATCTATTCTGGTTTCATTTTTCTGGTAAGACTCTGACTAAGACAAATTTTGGTACCAAGAATGACTCTAGAGAAACAGAATCTTAGCATGTTTTCTGACTTGGTTCTGGGTTTCATGAATTGGTTCTCTAATAGGATTATTTGGAAAGGGACTGATGACTCCATTCCCAATAAAAAGAGCACACTGGTAGCCCAGGGCCTGATGTTGCAATACACAAGACGTCACCATTGGATGCTGCGAATCAAAGTCTTGCAAAAGGCAAGGTTCTGGTGACCAAGTATTATGCCTTAAAATTTGTTAGTCAAACTAAGGAGCATAAGAAGATTGACTAGATGTCCATGTTGTACTGAAGATGTGGGAAAAGGAAAGAACAATGTGGGGGATTCAAATTCTCAGACCTAAATAAATAAATAAATAAATAACCTGAAAGCTTCTATGTCTGCACTGAAGATCACTCTGCCCTATAGCAACAACCTGTGGCCAGTACCGATTCTGACGAAACTAAACCCAGGTGTCATCCTGCCTGTGCCTGAATTGCCAACGAACTGAATTCCATATCTTGTAGCACGTCAACTGTTACACTGAGAACACTGAGAATTTGGACCCTGACAACTGGAACAAAGACATATCGGAAGAGCCTCATGAGCTGCAGCCATTAAACCTCTATATTCTACTGAGTCTTCTTTGCCAGTTGGGGAGGATATCCATTCCAGCTAAGCATTCCAGAACCAGAGAAATAACCTCAGGATAGATTTGGGTATACAGCACCAGTTAGGTGGCAATAACTTGCAGGGTTGAAGGAAGGCTCTCCAGGAGGCTGTATTTGCTTTAAATCAATGGCCACTATATGGGGCTGTTTCTCCCATAAGCAGGACTCACCCATCCAGTACTCAAGGTATGGAAATAGGAGCAGCAGCACTCATTTTTACCCCTAGTGATCTGATTAGCAAAATAGGGAGTACTTATCCCTGTAACCTTGTGCTGTGTTGTCCTAGTGGTCTTACATCCTAAAGTAAGAGTGCTTCCACCGGGAGACATAATAATGACTACATGAAGATAACTCCTGGACACTTTAGGCTCCTCATGGGTCTAACTCAGAAGCAGTGACTATAATGGATCGATCCTGATTACCAAAGGGAAAATTGCCAGTTTCCTTACCATGAAGGTAAGAAAAAATATGCTTGGAATGAAGGAAATACATGGGCATCTCATAGAACTACCTTGCCCTGTCATGAAAGTAAATGGGAAAATGTCACAGTCCAATTCAGGCAAGACTAGTAATGGCCCAGATCCTTTAAGAGTGAGGGTCTGGGTCATGGCACCAGGCAAAAAAACACAACCGTCTGAGTTGCTTTCAGAGGGCAAAGAAAATAACCGAATGGGTAGTGTGGAAGAAGGCTGCTGCAATGCTAAGGAGGGCCATGTCATAGGTTATAGAAATAAAGAGGGTTATTATTTCTAGCATTTTCCTGCTTTGTTATGAATATGATTATGCATGTGTGCACATGGGTGTCAGATTTTTTCTTTCTTGCCTTATATCCTGCATAGAAACCAGATATGTGGTACTAATAGACTTTGTATCATAGCATATAGGTCACAGGATTTCATGGAGAAGAGAGAATTTCCTCCAATGACTTGGCTTTGTGGTTGGGGAAAAGGATCGATGCACATTCAATCATATGAAGGTTAGTTGGTGGAAGTGTGACTTTATTAAATCAATGGCCACTATATAAATTGCAGATTAAGTATGGTTTAATGCAAAGTGTGAATGATAAGAGGACAAATGGTAGACTGTGATGACTAGCTTTATGTGTCAACTTGGATTGGCTGGAGTCCTTGTTATTCAATTAAACAAAAGTCTAGATATTACACTAAAAATTTTATGGGTACTGTAATCAATTGCATTTAAGAACAGCATATTTCGTTGATAAATCCCTAATCCCCTCACTGAATAGCCTTAAGAGCAGACTTTTAGAAGGTAGAAAATGCAAGAGAAGAGATTCTCCCTTACAGGTTCTGTAACACCTTTGTTATGCCAGTGAGACCCATTCCCTATTTCTGATCGCCTAAGCTACAGGATCATCAACTTGTGCTCTCTTAAGGAACCAAGTCCGTGCAATGTGGTTAAGCAGCAAGGAACACAAAGCAGGCAGAAAGGAACAGCAACGGGGAGAGGGCAGACAGCCTGGGGGACAGGCAGGTGATCATGACTTACATGGATAGTCAGAGCTACAGCTGGGTAGGAGAAAGGTAACAGGCAAACAGGTAGGAATCTTGGGAAAGGGTGAGATGGAGAAGGACAGACATCTGATGCACAAGGGGAGGAGAGCAGGAGATTGGCAGTAGACAGAGTGGAAGCGGGAAATGGGCAGAAGACAGCAGACAGGAGAGACTGACAGGAGGACATGATGGCATGCAGGAGGCCCTCGGGGCTCATCCTTGTCCCCACAAGCCTTAGAGGAGCTTCCTGAGATGCAGGTGGATCCCATTCTTGGACATCAACACAAGTCTTGGAGTGGGAACAGGGACCCTGAAAGGATCTGGTGCCAGCTCAAAGCGGAGCAGGGTCAGGGCCACCGCCACCTTCATCTCATTCATGGCAAACTGCTTCCCGATGCAGTTCCTGGGGCAGGGAGGGAAAAGGATAGGAGAAGTTGCCTCAAACCCCCTGCCAGGAATAGCACATGCAGGGCCCTCCTGCATGGGCCCAGCCAGGATCCCTTTTCCCTAAGACACACACACATCTCTACACCTACCCCACCTTGCTTGTTTCACATTCTCCCTTTAACCTTTGACAAAGCCTACACTCTTCCAGGATTAGCTCCTGCTCCTCTCTGTGCTCTCAATAGGCCTGAAATTCTGTTACAAGAAGGTCAGCACCTTGAGCCTCAGGGCCAAGTCAAGTGATCACTAAAACAGTTAATTATTAACTTCTTCCCTCTGCACAAGCCATTTCTGGTTTCACAATGGGGAGAGCAGGACAACGCACCATAGGGGCTGGGCTGGGCCATCCTTCAGGCCCTAACCCTCTGTGGCACACAGGGGTCCAGATCCTCAGAGAAAGGACAAGGCAGAGTTGGGTAAGGAAATCAGAATGGCACAGAGAATCTCTGCAGGGGCAGAGCCTTAGTGACGCTCAACCTGCTGCACCATCTGCCTGCCAGGTTCGGTCCAGACTCCTGACTCCCACTTGGCCCCTCATTCAACCAGCTGCTGTAGCCTCCCAGTTTTACTGCAGATATGTCTCTGCTGCCATCCCTCTACTTCCTCACCAAGACCTTTCTGTCTCCTGCCTCACTCCCTCTCCTGAAGCCTCAGCCAAGCTCAGAACCTCCCATGTCCTCCATCACAGGTACAACATGTCCACATGCCTCAGCCAACATTAAAGTCCTCTCTGGGTTGTTGACTCACTCAGTTGTCTCCTGTTCAACTCCTCCTCCTCCCAGCTCAGCTCCTGCTGAGAAGGTCCCAGAGAATGCCCTCCCTCCACCTCTGCCTGTCACATGCTCAAGGCTAAGGGCAATGCCAGCCTGCCCTCACCCCCATCCCTGCTCACAGTGCCTCTTCATTCCTGGACCCTGACATCACCTTAACACTTTACTCAAGGACACATCACTTTCCAGAGTAGGACAGTGGCAGGAACATGGAGCTTCCTACAGAGGCTCAATTAGTAATGAGTGAATGAAGAAAGAAAGAAAGAGAGAGGGAGGGAATGAAAGAAAGAAAGAAAGAAAGGAAGGAAGGAAGGAAGGAAGGAAGGAAGGAAGGAAGGAAGAAAGATGTCTCTTTTGAGTGGAGGCATGTATTTCTTGAATGTGAACACCTGGAGGCAAGGGCACTATGTCATCTCATAGCAGAGGACTTGGCACACAGAGACAGGCTTAATACGCAGTCTTAAAACTGAATGATGTCTATTGAACTGAAAAAAACTGACCCTGAATGGAATAAAATATAAGTAACCATTAATTCTGAGCTAGGAACTGAACTGTCTACTCCTCTCCTGTCTCTACTGGCAGCCACATGACTTGCACCAATGTCTAGGAGGAAGGACTCAATCTCAGGGAGAAACAAATCCTGGAGCCAGTATCTGGAAGCACAATTTGCTTAAAGATGTTG
>ML110931.1:76144-119220 GCA_003697995.1 Taxidea taxus jeffersonii | reverse complement strand
AGTGCTTACCATTACTCTTTAACTAGATACACTAAAAATGATAATTTGGATATTAAAATAAAATTTGGTCCCAACATGATAATCAGAAAGCTGAGTTCGGAGCCTTAAGAAAAAGAAGTGATTGTAACAATGAAGATTTAAATGTTTCTTCCCATTCTGTGCTAACTTACGGTACATAATGTGTCTATAAATGTGTCCTGACATGTAATTTAAAATGAAGGAAAAAATGCTGGAAAACGATAATTCAACAAATTCAAAATTAACTAGAGAGCCACAAGAATGTTCTAGTTGTCTAGTGGGTTGCTGGTAAATACAAAGATTTGGGTTTTGAGGACATGAGTACACCAGGAGTTAGAACAGTCTTAGCTAAAGGACTCATGGGAATTCTCCTTTAAGGCCCTCGACACCCTGGCCCATGAGCTTCCCACTTGGTGAGATATCTCTCAGTCCCCAATTATGCCGCCTCACGCAAGCCTCAAAGTTTACTGTACAGAAATACTTAAAGGTAAATGGAAATTTTTGACATAGGGAATACATGAAGAGACTCCACAGATCATTGTTTGGAAAAGAGCTACTGACACATGTTTTACTTATTTTTGCAAAGCAAATAGAGTCTGATTCAGAATTACTTCCGACAACAGCTAACTGCCAACCATTTAGAGTGGTTCCATTCAGCAGATGCTGGGACTCCCCATGCTGCTTGTGTCTTCAAAAAGAAGCTCTTCAGATTGGCAGTGAGGGAATATTGCCTTTGAACATTTGAGTAACATGTAAAGATAGGGGAAAAGATATAAATGCTAATAATTAAAGAGTAAATGAAAAATACCCAAAGCAGAATACTTGAAAAGGCATGGCAGATTTTCACATTCCCAGAAAGTGGCAGCCAGATGCATTCAGCTCCCTTCAACATCCTCAGCTTTTGCTAATATTAACAGTGGGAAGCGCGCAATTGAGGACAAATATCAAAACTTCTAGTAAACATAAATTCGCACAATTCACAGAAAAAGAACTGCTTGATTATTCCAGAACATCTGCTTCCCTTCTTCAATTTAAGGTAGAGTTCTAGACAGAGACTTAAAGAGAGGAAAGCAGGAGGGGGACCTGGGCAGGCCAGGGGAGCAGAAGGGGGGACATCGAGGTTACTTTTTCTTTAAAGGGCATATTAGAATTTAGAAACAGTTTATCAATTATTATGATTTAATACTTGAGTTTTGAATGGGGATAGCAGTATAACATACATTATTCTAACGATGATAGCCAAGAAACAAATAGTCCTTTACGACTATCTCTTAAGACTCATAAGTTTGAAATCCTATAGTTTCTGCTTGTTAGTTTGCCGGTAACAGTGATAAATACAAATATCTTCTCTCAGCATTTTTATACACTAAATATGTTTTATTTGATTCCAGAGTTGAAAATGTTCCACTGATTTCATAATATATCTAATCCTTAAACCAAAATCTCTACATAATCTGATCTAAAATAATAAAACCAAATTAAGAACTGAAATTTTTAACCTCCAAAAACTTCACTGAGCATGATGACTGTGTGAAATAAGTTTGATTTATGAGCTTGCTGCCTGGTTATGTCAGAGATCCTTACTTGGGAGATTCTGGGACAGTTTCTTCTCTAACTAGTCAGCTTCCTGAGTGTTTCTGAACAACAACCATTCCTATCAATGAAGAACCTTCATTATGAGCTCACAGCTTTAATTACCTTTAAAAGTCAGCAAGACAACATATGAATGTTCACTTCTTATTAAACGACTCTCCAGATGTAAGGCTTTTAATCTTTTTAGAAGGAGGCCGACTTCATTGCCATCAAGAATTCTTATTCAGGTATAGGCATGACCTGCATAAAAATTTCCCTTTGCTCTTTTGGCTACCCAATAAATATCCTAAGGATAGAAGTACGGATAAATTAGGAAAATCAAATCTAGAAAGACTGAAAAGCTCTGCTGCTGTAAATAATGAGGAAAAAAAAAAGAGAGAGAGAGAGATGTCTGGGGAAGCCAACAAGTGAAGCTGTGAAGGTCAGACCCCAAGAAACACCTTCAATATCATCGAAAACCATCTTAAACAGAAGGCTGATTGCTCAGTATGTGTTCTGATTCAAGTCATGAGGCATCCATTCATTTGTCCTTTTATTCTAGAAAAGTGCATCTACCATTTACCAAGAACTAGATACTGTCTATGTAAGATAAATAAGACCCTGGAGGCCTACATAAACTTGTGAGTGTAAGGCCAGATCAAGAGATAATGAGACAAGGGGGAAGGTTGGTGACAGGAGAGGGGCACCGGGCCATAAGTAAGCAGAGGGGGAGCACCTAACCCAGCTTACAGATGAGGGGGACGGGGTTGGACAGACTGCTGGAGAAATGACTGAAAGCTAGTGGAATTAACCAGGCCGGAGAAGAACAGAGTTGAACTATTTGCACATCTGGGGAAGGTGAAGAGGAGAACGAGTGTGCAAACATTTCCCGGTTGTTGGAAGGTGATAGGTCTGCCGGTGGCTAGGGAAAACTGTTTCCTGAAAACACTGGAAAGCCAAGGACTAACATTTTACCAAGGAAATAAGACCTTCAGGATTTGTTTTAGAGAACAACCCAGCTGCTGCGGAAAGGATGGACTTGAAGCCCAGATCAGAATCCTGGTATGAATGGAATGAACAGCACACATTCTGGAGCTAATGGAGTCCTGAACTGAGTGGCTGGCAGCTGAGATGCTCAAGAGGTAGAAATCTGGGGGGTGTCCTGGTGGCTCAGGTCACCCGGGTGGCTCTGCCTTCAGCTCAGGTCACAGTC
Organism: Taxidea taxus jeffersonii; assembly: GCA_003697995.1. Lineage (NCBI taxonomy): Eukaryota > Metazoa > Chordata > Mammalia > Carnivora > Mustelidae > Taxidea > Taxidea taxus. Next base: position 116,417 of record ML110931.1, on the reverse strand, counting down.
TCAGGGTCCTGGGATCGAGCCCCGCATTGGGCTCTCTGCTCAGCGGAGAGCCTGCTTCCCTTCCCCTCCCTCTGCCTGCCTCTCTGCCTACTTGTCATCTCTGTCTATCAAATAAATAAAATCTTAAAAAATAAAAAGAGATAGATAGCTGGGATGGACCTCAGGGAGCGAATGACTGGCTTGGTGATGGCCCTCAGAAGCTTTGATGATGACTCCTGATGCCCTGCCCCTGTCTTTGCTAGGGCATCGGGAAGGATGACCTTTCAAACCCTTGAACACTGCATGTCACTCACTCAGTTACCCTGTTGTTGGGACCACATTCAGTTCCTTTCTAATATCTCTCCCCATTTCTTGGACCTGGAGTTCTCTCCTTTCCAACCAGGACACCACAGCCTTTCTGAACACACCTCTGTCTTGACAGGAAAAGATCCCTACTTCTCCCCAGAAGAATTCCAAATCTCATCCTCTGAGAGAATTTCCTCACACCCCCCTTCTCCTCTCCCTTGGGCTGCTTCTTTATAAAAGATTTCTGGCCCTGTATAATTCTCCTTTCCAAATTCCCAGTGCTGCTGTAATTTCTCAGTTAAGCATGTCCATCCCATGGGATGGGAATTATAGTTGGGAGAGACTTTGGTCATCCTGGCTTCAGGGCTGCATTCCCTCCCACCCCCCGCCCGCCACTGCTCTTTTGAAGAAGACCCATAACCAGATGGTGGATCATACCTGAGAAGTAGCAGCCCTTATAGTTCACAAGACATCCTGATATAACAACACTCCTCAACTTGATTCTTGGTCCAGAATTTCTTTAGAGTCCCAGAGAAATCAAAAGAAATTTGTCATACCTGAAATGTGACAATTTACAAGGTCACAGGTATTATCTTAAACACGTCAAATATTTTATTTAACCCTATAATAATTCTGTGAGGTGTGTACTGTCTGAGGCTTAGAACTTGCCCAAAGTTATGCAGAATAACTTAATTTACAGTGCTTCTTCATTTCTTGTAATTATCCTTATTTTTTATTGAGAAAACCTCAACCAGTATATTCATTTCTTCTACCAACCCAGATTTTGGGTTAGATTTTGGGTGTGTTTACATAACCCTTAGTTAAGTTAAATATAATTCAAAAGTTTCATTGCCTATTTATTCATTCATTCAACAAACTCTTAGCGTGTACTTGCTATAGTGCTAAGCAGCATAATTCAAAGAGGAGTCACAATGCCTGAAGTCAAGGAGCTTTCAGCTTTCCCACTGGGGATGAAGATGGACCCACAAGCATAACAAACCACCATTTCCAAACCTCAACAATAAATCCAGAGCCTTCTATACGTGGCGTTGAATGGAATCTCAATAATGGATAGATTATTGGAATCTCTTTCCTCTGCCTTCTCAAGCATATGCCTTCCCATATACCTTGTCTCTTCATTCACTGCCTGGCTTTGCCAAAATATCCAGTCAATCTGGTCATATTGGAGGCTTAATATTCAGTTAAGAGCTGACAGCCAAGGATTCTGACTAGATATTTGACATAACTGAACAAACCTGACTCTTAGAAAAATATCCAAGAGCCCAAGGGAAACTCCAGCAGAGCCCAGTTTCATTGGTTGCACACAGCCGGTACATGGAATTTCTACAAAGAAATTATTATTCCCCCTGCGATTTTGAAGCACCCTCTGTACATTTATTTTAGAGTAGAAGCCCGTCATCAGGGTCCCGGCTGTGTTCTTTACAGAGCTGTGACATGTTGAAGGTCTTCAATAAATGCCATTATTTTTAATATTAATGGCATCAGCAATAATGAGAAATAGTCATGACTCTACATGCTGCCTAAGGAGAAGAAACTATGCTGAATATCCAAGAAAGTAATTATAAGAGTGTAGTTTACTTTAAATGAATTTATTCATGTTGTCATGTATTTGCTCTGCTTGTATTTGCACACTGCAGCAGGCTAGAGTCCCAAAGTCCAATACTAATAATAAAAAAAAAATACAACTCAGCCTTTGACTGATCTGCAGATAAGGTGAGGGAAATGTCTGGGAGAATCAGAGCTGGGCAATTAGTAGAGAGAAAATCAAAATGGTTCCGAGGCCAGGAAATGTGCCTGCTAGACGGCCACATTTACACAGCTCCCCTCCCTCTCCATCTGTAAAGACACGGTCTCGAGGCTCAGAGGATGCTCAGATCCCAAGTGTTTCCGACTCCGCTGACAGACCTACCACATTGTCCTAGGCACTGGAAATCCTCTCCTTTCACATACCTGCACTGAACTGACTCTCCTCTTTCAAAGGAGGCATTAAGACGTAGGAAATTAAGAGTGAAGGAAAAATAGGGGGTGCCCCAGTGGCTCAGTCACTTAAGCATCTGACTCTTGGTTTTTGGCTCAGGTCGGGATCTCATGGGTTGCGAGACAGAGCCCCATGTCAGGCTCTGTGCTCAGCTTGGTGTCTGCTTAAAGATTCTCTCCCTCTCCACCTCCCCTTCTCATAAAGTGTCCTTCCTCATCCCTTATTATAGTCTTTGGCTTAAAATCTAATTGATCTGATATAAGGATTGCCACCCCAGCTTTCTTCTGATGTCCATTAGCATGGTAAATTGTTTTCCACCCCCTCACTTTCAATCTGGAGGTGTCTTCAGGTCTAAAATGAGTTTCTTGTAGGCAGCATATTGATGGGTTTTGGTTTTTTATCCATTCTGAAACCCTGTGTCTTTTGATAGGGGCATTTAGCCCATTTACATTCAGGGTAACTATTGAGAGATATGAATTTAGTGCCATTGTATTGCCTGTAAGGTGATTGTTACTGTATATTGTCTCTGTTCCTTTCTGATAATACTTTTAGGGTCTCTCTTTGCTTAGAGGACCCCTTTCAATATTTCCTGTAGAGCTGGTTTGGTGTTTACAAATTCTTTCAGTTTTTGTTTGTCCTGGAAGCTTTTTATCTCTCCTTCTATTTTCAATGATAACCTAGCTGAATAAAGTATTCTTGGCTGCATGTTTTTCTCGTTTAGTGCTCTGAATATATCCTGCCAGTTCTTTCTGGCCTGCCAGGTCTCTGTGGATAAGTCTGCTGCCAATCTAATATTTTTACCATTGTATGTTACAGACTTCTTGTCCCATGCTGCTTTCAGGATTTTCTCTTTGTCGCTAAGACTTGTAAATTTTACTATTAGATGGCGGGGTGTGGACCGATTCCTATTGATTTTGAGGGGTGTTCTCTGCACCTCCTGGATTTTGATGCTTGTTCCCCTTGCTATATTAGGGAGATTCTCTACAATAATCCTCTCCAGTATACCTTCTGCTCCTATTTCTCTTTCTTCTTCTTCTGGAATCCCAATTATTCTAATGTTGTTTCATCTTATGGCATCACTTATCTCTCGAATTCTCCCCCTCGTGGTCCAGTAGTTGTTTATCTCTCTTTTGCTCAGCTTCTTTATTCTCTGTCATTTGGTCTTCTATATCACTAATTCTTTCTCCTGCCTCATTTATCCTAGCAGTAAGAGCCTCCATTTTTGATTGCATCTCATTAATAGCTTTTTTGATTTCAACTTGATTAGACTTTAGTTCTTTTATTTCTCCAGAAAGGGCTTTTATTTCTCCTGATAGGGTTTCTCTAATATCTTCCATGCCTTTTTCGAGCCCGGCTAGAACCTTGAGAATCATCATCCTGAATTCCAGATCTGACATATTACCAATGTCTATATTGATTAGGTCCCTAGCCTTCGGTCCTGCCTCCTGTTCTTTTTTTTGTGGTGAGTTTTTCCCGCCTTGTCATTTTGTCCAGATAAGAATCCGCTGTTCTCCTTGTTAAGTGAACCTGGCCTTGGCTGGGTTTCTTGTTGATCTTCTGGGGGAGGGGCCTGTTGTAGTGATTCTCAAGTGTCTCTGCCCCAGGCGGAGGAGCTTTTGTTTCCTGAACGCTTTCCGTAGAGTTCCGGAGAACGGGAATGAAAATGGCGGCCTCCCAATCTCCGGTTCGGAGGAGCCGAGAGCTAGGGGCCCCAGTCTTCAGTGCGCCTTTTAGAAAGTGGTCGATTTTCTGTTTCTAGAATTGTTGTTTTTCTTCTCTTCGATCTCCTGTTGGATTCGTAGGTGTTCAGAATGGTTTGATAGGCTATCTAGCTGATCTCCTGCTGCCTGATGTCGTCTCAGCCTGCTACTTCTCCGCCATCTTGACTCCTCCCCGGGAAATGTGATCACCTCCCCTTCTCATAAATAAATAAATCTTAAAAAAAAAAAAAAAGTGAAGGAAAATGAGAAAACAGTTGTCCAAATGTGTTTATATGTTTTTCTGAAATGAGTAAGAACTGACAGACATGGCTCACTGCATGAGCATTGTCGGTTTGCCCTATTCCTTCTTGACTCACAGAACAGTGACAGTGGACAGTGAGAGGAAGAAGGGCAGAAAAGCACAGAGTTAAAATCCTCTATCAGTTCCTAAGGGTGGCTATAATGACATTATACACTTGTTGAGGATTTGGGGGAGAGTTTTTGCTTTATTTTATTTTTTATTTTTTTTTAATATTTTATTTATTCATTTGGCAGAGAGAGAGATCACAAGTAGGCAGAGAGGCAGGCAGAGACAGAGAGAGGGGGAAGCAGGCTCCCGCTGAGCAGAGAGCCCGATGTGGGGCTCGATCCCAGGACCTTGGGATCATGACCCGAGCCGAAGGCAGAGGCCTTAAACCACTGAGCCACCCAGGTGCCCCAGTTTTTGCTTTATTAATACAAAATCTTCCTTCCTGCTTTTTCTTCCTGCCTGGAATGCAGAAACAAGGCTGAAGCTGTAGCAGCCTTCCCATGACCAAGAGGCAACAAACACAAGAATGAAAGCAATATGCTAAAGGAAGGGGAACAGAAAGACAGGACACTGGGTGTTGATGACATCTGACTTATTGCTAAGGGAGAAAAATAAACCCCTCTTTAGTCAAGCCAAGATTATTGAGTTTCCAATACATTTAGCTGAATCCTAGATGATGCCTAGGATAAAAACAGGAAAGAAAAAGAAACATATCTGTATATTCACAGTGAAACTGCCTCTAGCATTTCTATCAGGTGTGGTTTGAATAAAGTTTAGGAAGATTTTAACTGTGTTCGTTGAAGGGGGTTGTGTGTGGGGGGTGTGTGTGTGTGTTGTCACTGTTGTTCTGATCTCTATCTTTAACTCAGGGTAGAGAAGCCACATGTGGCCACATGAGAAACTGAACATACATGGAGATCTTAACCTGCCAAAACCCAGGAGTGGTGGGTCAGATTCTTGGCAGATAGGTAGAGAAGCCTGAAGAAGTGAACATGCTTCTTCACTAAGGCAACTGGGACTCCTTCCCTCTCCCTCAGGGAGTAATTAGTCACTCCATAATGTGAGCAAGGTTGTGTCCTTCCCTGGCAGCTGAGCAGGCTTGCAGTGAGGGTAAGCTCTTTCCTGAGTCTTTGGGGGTGTGGGGGACAGGGGGCTGAAAGTGCCCTCCTAGACGTGCTCTGCTAAAGTTCTTACAAAAGCAACTCCCTGACTCCTGTCACCCAAAGTGTCCTTAATAAAAAGCTTGAGCAGAGCTAGGAAACCTGTAGAGAGGTGAACATAAAGGCTTCAGTGATGGTATCAGAAATGGATGAGGCCCCTATCGCTGTCTGGGACCAAGAACGACACTCAGAAAACCTCTGCCTATAATCCACAAGCAGCTTCCTTTGATAGGTCAGCCGGAAGGGACCAAGGGTGAACGTGTTGGAGAATGTGGTTCATTCGGTGCCAACTGTCTCTCCAATTTAAACACGACCTCGTGCTCTTGTCTTCCTGACAGCAGCAAGGTACAGCAAGATAAGCGCTCTGAGGAAAGACCGTGCAAGCCATCCAGCCACTGAAGAGGCTGGGCACAAGCCCACAGGCATGCAGCCTGACAGAGGTCTCAAAGGATGGCCCTGACCGTGGCCGTGGCAAAGCCAGGCTCTGTACCCTCGAGTGCCCACAGAGGATGCCCACCCAGAAGCTTATCAGTCCTCTTCTTAAAACATGTGGTCCCTTCAATCTGTCTTTTCTACCCCACTTTTATTAGGGTCTCATGTACAAAAAATATTTTCCCACTACATGAATAATAGCAGCACAAGTAAGATGACAAATAAGTACTAACATGTGACTTGGGTAACAGGAGGTATAAAGGACTCATAGAGACTGCACTGTCGTGGGGAATTCTTACTCCATCTGAAGGTCACAGGCGCTACACAGCTCTGGCCAATGGCTACCATGCATGTCCAGTATCGCAAGAGAGTCTGGTTCTTTCAAGAAATGCCTCAAGAAATGGTTCTTTCAAGCAATTTCTCAGGAAATCACTAAATTTTTAAACTTATTTTTGTTCAGACAAAGCCTATCTGTGGGTTGGATTCAGCACGTGGACTGCCAATTGGAGATTTCATATTTAAAAAATCCAAACACATTAATAATTTTGATGAATGCAGATTACACACAAAGTTTGTCTTTACATCTCAATCTCCTTACTCCTTTCCTAGTTCCTTGCATTTCTAAGTTCTAGTCTCTCCTTTTGTTATCTTCTCCCTCTCAACTCAGCCTTAATTAGTAGGATTGAAGTGTTACTGTCCCAGGATTATTTATATCTAAAAAGACTGCTGCAATTAAAAAAAAAAAAGTGCTGGGGCACCTGGATGGCTCAGTCGGTTAGGTGTCTGCTTTTGGCTCAGGTCACGATCTCAGTCAGGGTCCTGAGATTGAGCCCTGCATCAGGTTTCCCTGCTCAGCAGGGAGCCTGCTTCTCCATCTTCCTCTGCCTCTGCCCTCCACCTGCTCGTGCTCTCACCCTCTCTCAAATAAATAAATATGTATTTTTAAAAAGTCCTGTAAGAACCAAAGAAGGCCTGTAGAAGCAGCATTTCAGAGAGATTTAGACAGGGAGGCTTGGTGCAGCATGCCTTGTATCACACAAAATATCTTTAGCAACTCCTGTTGGGGCTTTATCAAGTGAGGCTCACACAGTCCCCACTTCATATCCAAACCTGGCCACACATATTTATACACACCTGCAATAACTATGATTTCCCAAATAGCAACATAAAAGATAAAATGACACCCCCAGAAGTGGCAGATAAGACTCAATGAATATAACCTAGATGACATATTTTATGTTTGTTTCCTGGATTAGGTTTCAGTTCAGTTTGTATCCACAGGAAATGTTATGATGGAAAATTCCACAACTGGCCCACAACTCACATTCCAACTTGGATTCAAGAACCAATTTCAGCAAATCAAATAGGAAATATAATACCAAACTCTTTTGGCTATATCTTCACATACAAAAAAATAGTAATAATAAAACCTTATAGTAGTGTATTTCCTTAGAGTTTGCAAAGCACTTTCATATACATAATTTCATTTGACCTACCAGGCTAATAGAAGCACATAAAATAGACATAGACATAGACACAGGCATCATTTAAAAATTTACCTTGCCATAAGCTGTCACAAGCAATTCATCATTAATTATAGAAATTAGCTCAATCTCCACGGTGATTAAGTATATGATTTTTAAAAAAAGGCATCTCAAGTAAACAGACTGTGGTAGTTTTAAAAATTTGTCCACAAATTCTTTGATACTCCTCCTTTCAAGAGATGAAGCTTAACTCTCTTGCTCATGAGTGAATGCTGGACTTAACGATTCACTTCTAATGAATAAATAGGGCATTGCTTGAGTGATCAAATGTCACTTTATAGCACTATCATGCTATAAAGAAGAACCCTCTAATATCTGTGTTGGATGCTCTCTGTCGTCCTGCATCACTCACTCTGAGGAAGGTGATACCATATAATGAGAGCACTCAAGTACCCGAAGGAAAGGCCCACATGGTGAGGAACGCAGGCTTCCAGCTGACAGCCCAAGGAGAAACTAAAGCCTGCCAACGTCCAAAGGAATAATCTGGAAGCTGGTCTTTGAGCTTCCAAATGACTGCATTCCTTGCCAACAGCTTCACAGGAACCTCATGAGGAGCCCTGAGCCAGAACCACCCAAAGAAGTGACCCCCCAGACAAGTCACTCTCATATTCCTGACCCTCAGAAATCCTGTGACATGATAAACATTTGTGTTTCAAACTACTAAGTTTTGGGCATTTTGTTACACAGCAATAGATAATACACGCAGTAATCACTGATGATGGTACAACTGGGAACCCCTCTGGAAAAAGATAAAACTTGATTCCATACTTTTTCTTGTTGACCAGGATATATTCTAAATGGATCAAAGGTTTAAATGGAAAATATAAAATGTTCTAAATTATTACCAAAAGCCATGAACTGATTCCTTTAAATCAATGTTTCTCCATGTTGGCACGACAAATGTCGTTGGCACGACAAAAAGCTGGATAATTCCTTACTGTAGAACATTATCTTGTGCACTCTAGGGAAGGTAGCAGCTTCTCTGGCCTCTGACCACCAGATATGTGGAAGCCCAGCCTGTCTAGTTGTGACAGTTAAAAATGTCTTTAGACCCCAGAGTGGGAGGATGAATGGGGCTTTCTGATTATGATAAAAAGACAACACAAGATGTGGGGAAAAAAAATTCCTGCAACTCATATTACAGGCAAACAACTAGAGAAATAGGCAACTCCCCCTAATTTTTACAAAGAAAAAAATACAAATGGCCCTTAAACATATGAAATGACACTCAATCTCATTCAAAATAAGAGAAATTCAAATCAAAACTAAACTGAGATACCTTTTAAAAACCTCCAAATTGGGGGTGCCTGGGTGGCTCAGTGGGTTAAAGCCTCTTCCTTCGGCTCAGGTCATGATCCCAGGGTCCTGGGATCGAGCCCCACATTGGGCTCTCTGCTCAGCAGGGAGCCTGCTTCCCTTCCTCTCTCTCTGACTGTCTCTCTGCCTACTGGTGATCTCTGTCTGTCAAATAAATAAATAAAATCTTAAAAAAAAAACCTCCAAATTGGCAAAAAGAACCCAAGTCTGACAATACAATTCTCATCATGCTGGGAAGACAAGAGACATAATCTCACATGTTGCTGGTGGGAGTACTGAATGGTTCAGCTTCTATGGAATGTAATTTAGAATTCTACACATTACAAATGTATTTATCCTTTGGCCCAACCATTCTGTTTCTAGGAATTTATCTTGTAGATATGCCTTCTACCACGATGGTAGAATTGTGGCTAGCACATGGCTGCCCAGTCAGATGCTACATTTCCCATCCTCCTTTGCAGCTACTGGCAGCCATGTCACTGAGTCTTTGCCAATGGAAATGACTGAATGAGATGTTCACCATTTCTTAGTCTGGGTCCTCACATGTTGGGCATGCACATCTCCATGATCTCTCTTTTCCTTTCTATGACATGAAATATGGATGTGTCCATGAACCAGTTTCAATTATGCAGACTAAGACATTGAGCCAAGCCAGAGGAATGAGATGGAAGGAAACTAGCCCCTCATTATGGACAGTTGCCATTCCCTCAAAATTCATAGGTTGAAATCCTAACTCCCGATGTCACGGTATTAAAAGGTGGGACTTTGGAGGGAGATTAGGTCATGAGGTTAGGGTTCTCATTAATGGGATTCATGCTCTTACAAAGGGGACCTCTGACAGATCCCTCGCTCCCTCTGCCATGTGAGGACACAGCATGAAGGTTTCTGTCCATGAGGCAAGAAATGGGTTCTCACCAGAAGCTGATTCTACCTGTGCACTGATCTTGGGCTCCCCAAACTTTAAGGAATAGATTTTTATTGTTAAAGCCTCCCAGTCTATGGCAGTTTGTCACAACAGCCCCAATGGACTAAGATACCCTTGAATGATCACAAGGACTAGACCCTCACCAAACTGGACTCCCCCTACACTACTCTCAAGACTGCTCCATGAAGGAAATAACCTTAAGACACTGTATATCTGGATCTTTTTTTTTTAGGGTTCCTTAACTTTTACCCTGCTATTCCCCTGCCCACATATGAAATGATATATGGATAATGCTATTTATTCCAACATTGTTTGACATTATAAAAGACTGGACATAGCCCATGTCTCCATTAATAAAGGGCTGGTTATGTAAGCTACAGCGCAGCCACAAGATTAAGTATCATGCAAGTATTTACAAAGTAAAGAAGCCCTCTCTATATTCAAATCAGTAGATTTCCAGGCCACACTGCAAAGTGAGAAATACATGGTGCAAAGCATTGCTCTCCAACAAGATTATACATCCCTGATACTGGGCTTGGCCATGTGATATGCTACAGCCACTTAAATAATATGACGCACATATGTCTGAGCTTCCTAAGGGAGCATGCATTTCCACCAGCTTCTCGCTCTGGCCCTCTCCCATAAGAAGAGCACGTCTCAGGGGTGCCTGGGTGGCTCTGTTGGTTAAGCAACTGCCTTCAGCTCAGGTCATGATCCTGGAGTCCCAGGATCGAGTCCCGCATTGGGGTCTCAGCTCCATGGGGAGTCTGCTTCTCCCTCTGACCTTCTCCCCTCTCATGTTCTCTCTTACTGTCTCTTTCTCAAATAAATAAATAAAATATTTTAAAAGAAGAAGAAGAAGAAGAAGAGAAGGAGGAGGAGGAGGGGCATGTCTCAGACAGCTGCTGCTCCTTTGGCTTGGGTTCCAGAAAAAGAAGACCTGGGAAGTCTGCACGTAGGCCAGGTGCAGGGCTGTAGGTGGAGCAGAGCAGTCTGTAAACCAAGTGAGGGAGAAAGGAGAGTGTGCTCTGAGAGGCCCTGAAGTTCAGGGGCTGCTTGTATTTATGCAGCATAACTTAGTACAAATATCTTCTGTGTAAAAATGTCTTTTGGGTAAAAAAGGGGGATTAACAAGAAAATATATCATATTTGCATTTATTTTCATAGAAAAGCACTAGAAGGACCTAAAAGAAACTAATGACAATTCTTATATCATCATAATGACACCAGCCAAAGCTGTTATAAACATTTCACTATATCTATTTCTAGTCTTTTATTCTGTACTTTTAAATATAAATGGAATTGTCCAGCAATTGTGTTTTATAACCTTGCTTTACCATTTAGTAGCAGATGAAGGCAAGTTCCCACATTCATAGTAACCATTTTATATTTTTTTATTTTTTTTAAAGATTTTATTTATTTATTTATTTGACAGACAGAGATCACAAGTGGGCAGAGAGGCAGGCAGAGAGAGAGAGAGGAGGAAGCAGGCTCCCCGCTGAGCAGAGAGCCCCATGGGGCTCGATCCCAGGACCCTGGGATCATGACCTGAGCCGAAGGCAGAGGCTTTAACCCACTGGGCCACCCAGTGCCCCCATAGTAACCATTCTAATACACAATGCCCAGTTTATTGATTTTGTTGTGTTCTGATATATATGCGAGGAAGTTCAAGCAGAGGGTCTGTGCAGAGCCACTCAGCACCCACACTATGGGGCCAGTCTTCCAAAGTCTGCAGGTCATCCATTTAAGCCTCGCTCTGCTAGGACGCATGTGCGAGGGACCCCGTGAGCTCTAGCCGACAAAGCCAGATGAGCATCAGAGCCCCTGTGTGGCTCTAGCAGTGGGAAAGGATCCCAGTCATGTTTAATACTTGGGCAGTGCTTCCTTCAAAGTTTTGATAAGGCCACAGGCTAGTGTTTTCTTCCTAAAGATGATTTTCTTTGTTACTATTAGATCAGAAATGTTTATCCCAAGCCAAATTGGAAGTTTCAGGGAAAAAAAAAAGTTTAATCAGAAGACGCTGAGAAAATTTCTGCTTTCCCAAGAGAAGAACATCTTAAGAAGGTATGCTAAGAATCGGAGGAAATTGAGATTTGAAGTTTTTGTATCATGGGGCAAGGCACAAGGTCACGGAGCTAAGGGCAGGGCTTCTGGTGCCCATGCCGAAGCGCTGGCACGAAACCACAGTGTCTCTGTCCCAACAGCATCTTACTAAACCGTATTTGTAGTTTAACTGCTATTATACAGATTACTTTTAATTTAACACATATCACCTTTGCACCAACAGTGAAAAGAAGGACATTCTGATAGCATGGATGTATATGTTTTAAATAATATAAACTAAAATCCACATGTAACATTCATTTGTCGGAATGCAGCATCGGTGTACCCAATGGAGGGAATTACTGTCAGGGTGCGTTTCTTATTCCTCTAAAGATCCAGGGAATCGACTCAGCTGGCCTGGAGGAGAGGGGTCCCTGCAGACTTTTCAGTGCTTTAGAAGCCCCAAGGCAGAATTTTCAATGCCAGAAGGTGATTTCGAGGGCTATATTAGCCCATAAGCATGCCCATGAGGACTAATGAGAACACTGTAAGATAAAAAAAATATATTATAAAAGACAAGGTGAAGATGAAACAGATTCAGACTTCTCTGGCAGGTCTAAATAATTTAAAAAGCACAAAGCACGGGCTTCTAGGATGGGTTAAGCACATCCAGCTGTGAATCAGAAGACCTGTGTTTTATGAGTTTAACATTTTGGATGGTAACAAAGAAGGAGGGGTTGCAAGCTATTCAAGAAGGGCAGATAAGAGAATGCTGGATTCCTGCTCTTTACAGACAGGGGAGGCAATGATTCCGAGGATGGCTGATAAAGCTAGAAGTAGCGACTCAACTAAACAAAGAAGGAAAAGAAGGAAAAAGGACCATTCCAAAGAGGCTTTACCACCTCTCCTCCTCTGTAAGGAGGGTCGCAGTGAATCAGCCTAACACATGTGTGCCTTAAATTTGCTGTATTGGAGCGATACTGTGATGTGTCACTGCGGGCGCATGGTTTAACTATCAACAGGACACTAGCGAGAACTGTGTAATTGGATTTCATGGCGCCAAAATTTCCAAATTTAACTTCTGTTTTTATAGTTCAAGATTATTCTAGGAGATATGAAACTCATGTGAGAATAATATTATAGGGTAAGGGTAACAAAAATTGGAGGCACCATTGCTGCCATCCTTTGGCGGGGCCAGATGCCCTGGAGCAGGGGCCAGGGAGTTGGGAAGAGGTAAAACAGGAGGAGGGACAGCCTGAACTCAGGCTGAGAGATCCCTGCCTTAGATGAAAATGACGGAGAGGAGTGGGAAATGCTCACAACAAGAGCGAGGAAGATACACGAATTAGATTTTCCTTGTCCCCATCCAGCAATTTCAGCCCTATTGGTCCAGGATGGCATATAGTCAAGATTCTTTTTTGGCACTTTTAGGACTGTACCACTAAAGAGGGGAAGCTGTGAAACGTGCTCCCAATATGGGCCAAATTTCTGATGTCAATCTTCCAATGCCCCACGTCCAATATCATCATGTCTGAATGATTGCTCTGAATCCCTTCGCCAGCGCTGTCAGTCCTATGTCAACATATTTCAGAGCTGGCATCCTCAGAACTCACGCATGTTGGCAGTTTGTAGTATGGTTTTTTCCCCGTCAAGTCATCCTGTCCTTGACAACCTTCTAAAGCTCTTGCAGGGAGAGAACACTGTCCCTGCAAGTGTTCAGTATTTATGAGCCCAGGGCCCCCTCTGGCTAAGAGTAATACTGACTCCATGATAAAGCCGACAGGGGGAAAACTCATTTTTCTTGAAGAAGACCTATCTCCTAAAGCTGTTAGGAGTTACTGGCTAGTGTGGGGGCCATGAGAATGAAAACTCGAATTAAGTAGTAAAAAGGTACTATTTCACTGCCATATATTTTAATCATCTCAATCAATACTGTTGGCCAGGTGATCTTACTATTTCTCCTTATTTTGTTTGTCTGCATTGGATGATGATGATGATGATTTCTTACCGATTGAGCCATATGGCATGCATACACTGCCGATTATACTCTGGAGATAGAAATCTAATGATGTGACAATCGTACAGAAGCACTACCTTCTGGATTGTTGTAAGACCTGTTTGACTGTTGTCAAACCAAATACTTAATTCATTAATGCTCTGATGTGACAGGGGCTCTAGGCGCTAACACTACGCAGGGTGTGAGATCAGGAGCCATCACCAGAGGAACTCATGAGTCCCCTGCCTCCTAGCCTGAAACTGACCAAACTGTGTTAAGAAACTCCTTTTGTTGCAGAGACAGCTGTTATTATTCAGTTTCAGTGAATTCTTTTAAAAATGAGGTTCACTGCACAAGGTAGCACAGGCACCATTGTTAAAACTGAACGTGGGGTGCCTGTTCGAGGGCAGGGGTGGGGTGGGGGGGGGGGGGGGGGGGGGGGGGGAAACCGGGGCGGCGGCGAAGAATGTTGAGAACAAAGGCAAGAGAAATGTAGATAAAATTAAATTTTCTTACAACTTTTAGCCCGTTGATAAATACCCCAGACAAGCAGACTGTGACATTCCTCCAGGAACTCTTGGCTGCCTTAATGTTGATGTTTTGCTAGAGACTAAAAGGCAACCTTAGCCTGACAAGAGCCAGACTTCCAGGATCCTGAAAGTCTTCTCTAATACACAGAAATCCCTTTAGAGACTTCTGTTATCTCTACCCCACCCCCCAACTTAAAAGTGTATCATCAACCCCTTCTCAGTCACAGTGCAGCTCTTTCTGCCCATGGTCCTGTCCCCATGCTATAATGAAAGCACCTTCCAAAAAAATTTCTCAGAGGAACTAACAGAAAACAAATGACCCCCAAAGGAATCCAAGCTGAAATGACCAAAGAAACCCCCTCCCATCAGAAATATTTAAGGAAATAATTTGCAAAAAATAATTTGCAAATTATTTCCTTAAATATTTCTGATGGGAGGGGATTCCTCTGTGTTCACTTGTTGTAAGCATTTGCTGCATCATTTCCTCCTGTGACATTTCCACTTTGCAACTGCTGTTCTTTTCGTATGAGCAGCTGCCGAGTTTTTGACTACCTAGCACCTGCCATCCATGGATCTCAACCGTGCTTTTAAACATTTAGTTTCAGAGAACTTACTATATATTATACATTACTATATTTTATACAATATACAATGTATCTATTGCATATAATATGTATGTAACATACAATAATGTGTATATATATACACATATTATACTATATTATAATATATATACATACAAAATTTTTGTTGTAAAATAACATAACATTTACCATTTCACTAATTTTTAGGTGTTCAGCAGCATTAAGTACGTGCACCATTTTGTGCCACTGTCCCCACTATCCACTTCCAGAACTTTTTTATCATCCCAAAAAGAAACTCCACAGGGACGCCTGGGTGGCTCAGTTGGTTAAGCGGCTGCCTTCGGCTCAGGTCATGATCCCAGCGTCCTGGGATCGAGTCCCACATCGGGCTCCTTGCTCGGCAGGGAGCCTGCTTCTCCCTCTGCCTCTGCCTGCCTCTCTGTCTGCCTGTGCTCGCTCGCTCTCTCTCTCTAACTAATAAATAAATAAAATCTTTAAAAAAAAAAAAAAGAAACTCCACATTCATTAAATAGTAACTCCCCATTCTCCACTCTCTGCAGCCCCTGGAAACTCCTCTTTTATTTTCTATTTGGACCACTTTCTGTGTATTTACTTGATAGAAAGAAAGAGGAATTGCTCCTCATTCATGGAAGAATTGGCTGCCATGACCAAGCACCAGGCTGGGAAAGACGGTGACACAGGGTCACTTGTCCTCAGACCCAGACTTCCTTCTCATGCTCCTCTCTCCATGCCCCTCTACTCAGAAAGCTGGGCTCCTGGTACTGCCCTCTGTCTGCTCCAAACCAAGCCTAGGATGTTCTGTTCACACCCCTGGTTCCTCCGCCAGCTCCTTCTCCTCCAGGTCCCTCTCCACTGTCACTCAGGCTTCCATTTCTACTGACAGGAGAATGGGATGAACTGCCTCACCCACAGTGTGGACAGCTTACTACGTGAGCAGGTGAGAGCCTATCTGAAGCACATGAATCATCCAGGGTGTTTGTGTTTTGAGGAAGAGTGTTTGTTTATGAGCACCAAGCAAAGTGCTCTACCCTCAGGACACATACTAGGAGCTAAGCAAGTGTTTAGAGCCCTTCAAATCAAGCACAAATAAATCATTTCTGGGTCGGTGTCTTTGGAGTGCTATTTCTACTAGCAATGCTGGTATATGGGGGAGGCTGAAGGTGCAGGAATAGCAAAAAATCTGAATCCCTACTGTGGGTGGGGTGAGGGAGGAGTTCAAAGGTGTTCTTTGAAACTTCTTTCCTGACAGCTGTGGGATTCTCTTACATCCTCCTGCCAGGGAGCCCTGCTTCCATCTTCCAGTCACAATACTTTTTAAAGAGAAAAATGCAAACTATAAAAATCTGATTAAAAATTAGAATAACACCTATGCAATAAGGACAGTATTTTTCTTGCAGTGTTGTAGGGTGTATACATGATATATATAAGAATTTAATATTGACACATCAACATGATGTGCATATAATATAGATACACATATCAATATGATTAAGAATATCATATTGACATATGTGTCGAGGATGGGGGTTTCGCAAACATAACAGCCAAGGATAGGATTTTGGTGCTTCAGAGGTAGGGCAGATATGAGGTAGAAGACCCAAGCTACTGCAAAGCTCTGACTGTCAAAGACAAAACTTTAAAGCCAGGTTTGGGGGGGAAGGAAAAGGAAAAATAATTTTCTACATTCTTCTGGCATATTAGGGATCAAGCCTAAAAATTTAATCATAGTTTTTATGGAAAAAAATCATAGTTTTTTCCATTAATTTGGAGAAGAGGATTCTTTCGCCCAGAACAAGCCCTGGCCACACTACCTACCCTAGGGGGAAGAAAAGGTTCTCAAAAGGAGGGAGAGCCCGAAGTTGGCCCCATCCTGTCCGAGGTATCACCTGAGCGAGAAGAGTGAGGGAGAGCTTGGAAGCTGGGGCCAGGGTGCCAGTTCCCCCTCTGCCAGTGGTGGGTGCGGGGAACTTTAGAAGGTGCCCCTCGACAGAAACATCACACAAAACACAAATGCCAGCCCCGTCCTATATGCTCAGATCTTCCAGTCACCACAGGAAAAGGTAAAAAAAGAAGCATGTGGAATTAATAATATATTTTACTCAAACCAATATAACCAAAATATTATTTTGACATATTATCAACGTAAAATTACTAGAGAGACATTTTACATTTTTATTACTATCTTTGAAATTGACTATGTATTCTTCCCATACAGATCAGCCATGTCTCAAGTATAGTTGTTCTTGAGCAACTTGGGTTTCAACTACATGGGTCCATTTATACATTGTTTTTTTTTTTTTTACAGTACTGTCTTTTTTCTTATTTATGATATGCTCAACAATACTTTTCTCTAGCTTACTCTCTTGTAAGAACACAGTATATATAATACTTTAGCATACAAAATAGGTGTTGATTAACTGTACATGTTATCATTAAGGCTTCTGATCAACAGTGGACTGTCAGTAGTTAAGTTTGGGGGAAGTTAAAATTTATACTCAGATTTCCACTGTGTGATGCATCAGTGACCTCACCTTCCTGTTGTTCAAAGGTCAACTGTACTCAGGAGGTGGAGCAGGGTGCTGGGGTGGCTCTGTTGGTTAAGTGCCAACTCTTGATTTTGGTCTCAGGGTCCTGACATCAAACCCCCAGTTGGGCTCCTCACTCAGTGGGGAGATTGCTTGAGATTCTCTCTCCCTCTGACCTTCCCCTCTTCTCTAAAATAATTAAGTGGGGCACCTGGGTGGCTCAGTGGGTTAACCTCTACCTTTGGCTCAGGTCATGATCCCAGGGTCCTGGGATGGAGCCCCACATTGGGCATTCTGCTCAGCAGGGAGCCTGCTTCATCCTCTCTCTCTGCCTGCCTCTCTGCCTACTTGTGATCTCTGTCAAATAAATAAATGAAATATTTTTTAAAAATAAAATAAAATAATTAAGTAAATCTTTAAAAAAAAATAGGTGCAGGTGGCTAGTGGCCACAGTATTGGACAACACAGCTTTAGAATATCTTAGGAGACATATGGAAGCACTACAAAGCACCAGTCCTCAGTTTGATCCCATTACCTAAATGACACAGCACTAGGAGTAGGAAGGTTGCCTATGGAGGAGGAGATAAAATGAGACTGAGGCAATGCTATGGGCCCTCCTGCCATCTTCACTAGGGCTTGCTGGTGGCTTCTAGAGGATCTAGAAGTTTCCCTGCTCCAGTGGTCAATTACAGAATACCCAGTTTTGAGGAAGAGTCAAAGAGCCTTGGCCAGGAACAAGAGGGCATTTCGAGTTGTGGTTCCAAGGTCAGGACAGATGGCCAAGATCATGGGCCAAAAAGAGCACTCCCACTTCAGCAGAAAAGAGCACACAGGGTCCAGAGGACAGAAAGCTGCAGCCCCTTTCTCTTGTATAAGCCAAATCTCCACTAGCACTTCACTTGCTCATTTATTCAACAAACAGATTTAGGGCCTGCTCGGTAAGGGCCACTGATCTTGGTATTGGGCACTTAGGGGTAAAAAAAAAATTTACAAAAGTCCTTCCCTTATGGAAATTACATACTAGCTGAGGAAAAAAATTTGAAAAGGAAGCAATAGGCAAAATACAGAGGGTATTAGATAATAGTAAGAACTATGGAAAAAGATCAGAAATAAAGCTGGATAGGAGGACGGCAATGAGGAGGTATGTAATTTTAAATAAGCTGATCAGGGAAGGAGCTGGGCAAAGGAATAGGAAATCTTAGAGACAGAATGTTTGAATTATTTTTTTCCTTTTCTTGATACCCAAGGTGGGGGCAAGGTCAGAGAGGGCTAAAAACGGAGATCAGAACACTTAGGAGAAATAAATTGCCTTATATTTGGTGCATCTGTGTATAGTGTGATTAAATTGGCTTTTAAAGTCATGTATTTATATGGAGAAGACTGATAATATGTATTACAAACTATTAACTGTGCTCATCTCTGGAGATTATGATGAACTTATTATGATTGTACTTTTCTCCATTTTCCAGATTTTGTACGATCAACATAACCTACTTTAATCAAGGGGGGGTGGAAGCCTCAATAACATTGTTTATGAAGAAAAGAAATAAAAATAAAGCCAGCTCCCTCTGCCATTTGCTAACATTTTTATAATTGAAGAATCTTACCATAATATGAAATTCTGAATTCAGTACAACTTCTTGTGTTCTCTCAGGAACTGCCACTCTAGCAATCCTTTCTTTAGATTTTTATCTAAAGAGTTTTTATCTAATGAGTTTTCTTTTATTTTTTTAATCCAAATGTGTTGAGCTTATATCTCCCCCTTGCATTTTTCTGATATCAGCATCGAGCACCTTATTGTGCTGACAGTGTCTTTTCAGAAATGCTGACAGATTTCCATTGTGGAGCACATTCAGTGCACCCATACACAGCCTCAGTTGTGACACCTATCCCCATCTGCCCCACCACCACTTGGTGTGCTTTCTTCTGGAAACTTCTTGTGTGGATAAACTCCCCAAAGACACTCCAAAGAACTGCCATCTGGAACATTTAACATTGTCAGCACAATGCCTCATATGGATTGATTTGCAAGTTCCATCAATGGCACCAAAGAAACAGAGCCCACTGAGAACCTACCCCTGAAGGTTTTTTTTTTTTTTTAACTTTTTGAAAGAGAAGTCATTTACAAACAGAAATAACCAGAAATGCCACTCCTTTGAAGTAATACCATTGCATGCTAACAGAACATCTTGTTCTCCAATAAACCTCTGAGAACAATATAAATATTCTGATGAATGTATAAGCTCGGACTGATATCCCATTAACTGTTAATCTTTACATTAACTTGTGTTAGTACATAAGCTTTTCAATTTTGTTATCCACGTTGAAAATATGGAAGATAAAATGTAGCTGAGATTTTAATCAGAACTGTACTATATAAGGTATCGATAGTTCATACTTTCAAAAATAATTATGAATACTTGGCAAGGTGCTCATCTTTTTTCTGTCTTTGCCTTCTTTTTAATTGAGATACAATTTACATATAACATTATAATATTATTTGGGGGGTGCTTGGATGGCTCAGTTGGTTGAGTGTCCAATTCTTGATTTCAGTTCAGGTCATGATCTCAGGGTCTTGGGATCAAGTGGGGCGGGGGGGGGGTGACTCCTCACTCAGCAGGGAGTCTACTTGAGATTCTTTCCCTCTGCCCCTTCCCACCAACTCACTCTCTCTCTCCCTAATACATAAATAGATCTTAAAAAAAAAAAAACTAGTTTCAAGTGTACAACATGATTTTATATTTGTATATACTGAAAAATGTTCCCCACAATAAGTCTGGTTAATGTCCATCTCCATATATACTTAATTTTTTTTTCTTGTTTTGAGAAATTTTAGGATTTATTCTCTTAGGAACTTCCAAATGTTTAATAAGGTATTATAATTGACTATAGTCCACCATGATGTATACCCATCACCAGAACTTACTCATTTTATAACTAGAAGTTTGTACTTTTTGACCCCCTTTACCCAATTCACCCACCCAGCCCTAGCAATGTATCTTTTTTTTAAGGTTTTTTGTTTTTTTTTTTTCAAATGAGAAATCTACTAGGAAACATACCACTGAGAGTGACATACTTTGGACAACTGTGGAATGTTTCTTGTAAATATAATGTTAGGGGTTCAAAGGGTTAGGAATCTTGAATCTTCCCACTAGTCCTTTTTCCCTTTCAGGGCTTCATACAAGGAGCTTGTAGGGAAACAAATTATCACTTCAGCAAATAAGGACCTAATGCACGGGAGACTGGCTGAAATTATTCAAAACACCCTCACCCCACAATGGAATGATAGTAGAAACATATGGTAAAATATAACTAGAAAAATCCCCAATTATAAAAAATTAAGCTTTTCACAAAATTAAATAACCACTCATGATTAAATACTGAACAAAAATTTAAAAAAATTTTTAAAGCTAGAAATAGGAAGAAACTTTCTTCAACTGATAAAGGAGATCTATAAAACACCTAGTACAAGCATTATAACTTATTATTGAAAGCTTTCCTTCTGAGGTTGGGAATGAGACAAAGATGTCTATTGTCAATATTGTCCTGGCACTCCTAGCCAGTTCATATCTTCAAAAAAAAAAAGTTCTCAAGGAAGAACTAAAACCATCAATACACAAAAATTCCATTTCTATATGCCAGCAAAAACCAAACTATGGACTTTAAAAATAATGCCATTTGAAATAGTGACAAAAAGCACTGCATTTCTGGGAGTAGATCTAACAAAAACATCAAGACATCTGCAAAGAAAACCACAGGACAGTATGAAGAAATAAAAGGAAATCTAGGGACGCCTGGGTGGCTCAGTTGGTGGAGCGGCGGCCTTGGCTCAGGTCGTGATCCCGGCGTCCTGGGACCGAGTCCCACATCCAGCTCCTTGCTGGGCAGGGAGCCTGCTTCTCCCTCTGCCTCTGCCTGCCACTCTGTCTGCCTGTGCTCATTCGCTCTCTCTCTGACAAATAAATAAATAAAATCTTAAGAAAAAAAAAAAGGAAATCTAAATTAATGGAATCATATGAATTTTCACATTAGAAGACTATTACAAAAATTTTAATTTTGCTCCAGCTGCTATATAGATTCAATCTCATCCCATAAAAATCTGAGCAATTTTTTGTGTGCTAATGAGGTTAAAAATTTATATAGAGGGTGCCTGGGTGGCTCAGTTGGTTAAGTGACTGCCTTCGGCTCAGGTCATGATCCTGGAGTCCTGGGATTGAGTCCTGCATCAGGCTCTCTGCTCAGCAGGGACCCTGCTTCTCCCTCTGACCCTCCCCTTCTCATGCTCTCCCTCTGTCTCATTCTCTCTCTCAAATAAATAAATAAAAATCTTTAAAAAAATTTTATGGAAATGGAAATGACCTAGGATGATCAAAGCAATTATAAACAACAAACAATAATGAAGTCAGAGGGCTCATAATACCAAATATCAAGACTTCTTAAGTTTCAGTAATAAGAGCAGTATGATACAGGTGCAATCTTACACAAATTGACCATGGAACAACTGATAAACTCCAATAGTAGATCTGTCTAAATACAGTCACTGATTCATGGTACTGCAACTTGTGAGAGAAAGAATGGTCTTTCCAATAAACGATCCTGGGTTACCTTTGGATATCTATATGGACAAATGAATGAATCTTGATTCCTATGAAGAATAAATTATAGTTGGATTTTTAAACTGTAAACATAAGAAGTAAAACAATGAAATTTCTAGAAGACAACAAAAGAGCTTATCTTTCTAAACTTGGAGAGCCATAGTTTTCTTCAACCAAACATCAAAAAAAAAAACAAAACAAAAAAAACCATAAGCTATAGATTAAAAAATGGATACACCAGACAATATTAAAATTAACAGTTTCTATTTATCAAAAGAAACTATTAGAAGAAAAATGCAAAGCACAAAGTGGAGACAAAGTGGATGTGATATCAGTATTCAAAAAAACGCATAGAAAGAACAAATGGAACACTCCTATGTTGCTGGTGGGAGAGCAAATTGCTCCAACCACTTTAGAAAACTGTTCAGCAGCCTCTACTTCAAACTGAACATCCAAATTCACCCAAACACCCAAGAGAAATGTCATTTGTGTTCAGAGATGTGTAAACTCATGCTTGGGGTCAAATGCTTTGCTGTTTATGCAAATCCGTCCGTCTTCTTAGGTCCAGCTTAAGTCATCTTTAGTGTCTTGGCCTCCTGGATGCAAGATGTCTGAGAAGAGATTTTATCTTAGGCCAATGTCCAGAGGTAGCAAAGGCAGTAAAAGGACTTTCTCTTTTCCATGTTTCTTCAAGGTTAAGGATAATCTTTCGCAGAAACATCAATCCCTCAATCCACCCTTTCTTCAAGCCAGCTTGGCCTTGTGCCTTGCTGACCCTAACTGCTTTGCATTCTCATGCCTCAGTAACCAAGGGAAGAGGGCAGACTTCAGAGGCCAGGGATACTTCATGCCTTCCCTGAAAGGCATGTCTACAAGGAAGAGTGTGGATCCTCCACAAATGCAAGTCCTCTAAGGAAGGAAGGAGGATCCAGGACTGTGCACACCAGCCTGGTCTACTGCACTTTCCAACAAAGTCAGTGGACATGTCAGCACATCTCTCTTTGTGTTCCTTTTATACTCCTATCCCCGCCCCCGCCTGTCACCACCCTCAGCAACTAGGGCATTGCTATGTCTACTGCATACCACTAGAATCAGCCTTTAATACCTAGCTGCTGAATTGAATGGCAAGTCACTATTTATCATTATATTTCTCAGGAGTGATAAAAGAGTCTTTCCAGAGTTAATAAACCCACACAAACCAGTAATGGGCTAGCAGTAGATTTATTAGCAAGAATGCACCACTCTAGACCCCTTTTCTTCTGATCTATGCCTTGATTATTAATCTGGGATCCTGAAAAGGACACATATGGCTCCTCTTAGCACATCGATTCTGTGATAGTAAATTGGCTTTTAGTTTCATTTCTGTAGCCAAAGCACACCATGAAACAAATTTTTCATTTTTCATAACATTCAGCTCAACTCAATTGTTCTAGTTATAATATTCCTAATTTTTATCTAGCTGATTAACTAGAGAATAATCCAAATACATTTCAAATTATAAATCTTTCATGATTTGGGAGATTTTATACAAATGTACACTTGACAGTGTTAATTTAAAGCAAATACCAAAAATGATTAAACATTCTCAAGATAAGAGGGATAAACCATTGGATTATTTTATAGATTTAACTACCAATCATCAAAAACTGCTATAAATGGAAATATTTTGATGTTCATCTTTTCTTAAAAATAATTATTTGGGAAATGTTGAAGAAGGACTATGGAAGTGGGTCACGAATGTGTGCATAAAACATTTGTATTCTTTACTATGTAAACACTAATTTATTTATTGAAATAATACACTATTAAGTATTTATTAAATAAATTAGCATTTTGCTGAGCTTCCCTCCCAAATCATTAATATGGTTTGTGGCTACTGATATAGCCAGGGTATGGCTGTTTCTCATGTCTGTCTTCCAATTGTTTGCTAAGTATTTATTCACCAAACACCATCCCCCAGAGTTTAAACTATCTGTGCAGTTATTCTTTGGAAAGCTCAGGAAGTAAAAGGTTTTTGGAAATCAGGGAACTTTCGTTGAACCATGGGCTTATGTTGTCCAGTTCCCTTATTTTACAGATGAATCTGAAAACAGGTTTAGTGACTTGCCCAAGACCTTGGAACTAGCACTATCTTTTACATAAGTAGAAAAAGGAGTTGGTTTTTAATGTGGAGAACAGTTACACACTAGGATTTAACTTCTGTGGAAAGAATTTGGGGGTCTAAGGATAGGTTTCATAAATCTAAGGGGAAAAAAAACCCCTGATATCCTTTACATTTTGTTTAAATATGCATGGTCTTTTAGAAAATGTCATCAAATTGAGGTAAAGTGATAAAAAGAAATGAAATCTCCATATAGGCCCTGTATAAAAGCTGAAGAAAGGGAGAGATTTATTTATAAAGATTATGGCCTACACAGGTATTGTCTACGCGCCCTACGATTCTCAGAACCACTTGCAGGGCAAGCTAAATGCAAACAGTAAATAAGCAAGAAGACAGGTAAACAAACAGCACAAGTGAAAAGGTACACACTGCCGGAAAGCATTAAACCGGTCCTCCCCACTGGAAAATGAGCAGAACACATTCAACAGCTCAGAATATGCAGCCGCACGATGCTCTCCCAGGTAATGTGTAAATGAGAGGCAGCAACCAGGGATGACATCCTCGGAAAATCTCAATTGGTCTCTCTATGTCTCAGATTTAAAGTATAAAGCATACATTTTCTCTCTTATTTCTCTACTTCGGTTAATACTGGATAACGTAATTCTTTCTCTAGTAATCTCATACAATACCTAAATGAAAGCATTTTCCATATTTAATTTAATATTATTTTCATATTTATCATATTTATGTTGAAAAGAATCATGTATTTCTCTGGTCCCACTGGCCAATGTACCCCCAATTTTTCGTGTTTTATTACAGGAACTCTCGGTGAGACACATCTTTCTTCTGCAGAACTCAATAAACAAGTAATATGTAAATGGAGCAGAAATGTTTCCAGGCGGAAATGTTTTCACCAAATTTCCAAAGAATTACGGGTAGTGATTTCTAAAAATGGAACTGAACACTTCTACGGCAAGCATAAATAACAAGTAAAATTGCTGGCTTGACACTATCTGTCATAAATCAAAGCCCTGATCAATTTGAAAAGAGTCATCTACACTAGTGTATAGGGGTGCCTGGGTGGCTCAGTGGGTTAAAGCCTCTGCCTTAGGCTCAGGTCGTGATCCCTGGGTCCTGGGATCAAGCCCCGCATGGGGCTCTCTGCTCAGCAGGGAGCCTGCTTCCCTTCCTCTCTCTCTGCCTGCTTCTCTGCCTACTTGTGATCTCTGTCAAATAAAATAAGATCTTAAAAAAAAAAAAAAAAAGATTGCTTAGTGTATTTTTTTTTTTCAAAATAAATATAACCACCAGGAGCTTTTCTACCCATCTTTACCTTCCATAATAAGTCAATTGTCAAATAACAGCGTTCTTATTTGGTCATGATTGGATTTCATAATAGTAAGCAGGTATTTCATGATAATAGATGCCTTAATATTTATGCCAATGACAGACAGAATTTTTTTCTTTCTAAAAAAAACTATAAAAATAGATTTTAACTATGAGAAAAAAATATTTCCCTCCAATTTTTATCTTCTCTCATTTTGGGTATCTGCTTATATGACTTTTGTATAAATTCAGAATGCATGTATTCCTTTTTGTTGCCTGTTTTTTTTTTTTTGCTTAGCATAATTTTGTAAATTTTTCTACTTATGTACGTAATTATCAAATAAATCAATTCAAGCCGAGTATCAGAGGTTTCAGCCACATTGTCTTTATAACTTCATAATTATTGTCATAACGGCTGCATAATATTCTAACATAGTTTTATACCATAATTTAATTAGCCATCTTGTGATCAGTAAACATTTGCACTGATTTCCATTTCTAGCATAAGTAATAAACATATACATATGTAATAGTCCTTTTCATCTGGATTATTTCATTAGGGTAGATTTCCAAAAATAGGATATTGACCAAGGAACATTTTGTCTCTGAAAACATACTGAAAAACTGCTTTCCATTTTAAATTGTTGGCAGCAATTCCTGAGTTTGCTAATTTTCCCACATCTTCATCAACACTGGAGATTGTCACTTTTAATTTTTGCTAACATATTTAAAATACCTCCTTGTTGTTTTATGTTTTATATTATTTTATTTACTTAGAAATTAGTGGAAGTAATTTTTCATGTCCTAGATAATTATGGCCCAGGGTAATTTCATATAAGCTTGTTGAACACTTACTGTATACTGAGTACTGTGCTGGGTGGGGCCTGAGAGGTACAATGATAAAGCAAGCATGATGTTTGACCTTCAAGAGGTCATTAAATAGCATATGTTTCAATTAATAAAATAAATAAAATTTAATTTAATTTATTTAAGTTTAAATTAATTTATAATAAAAAGTTATTTCTTTCCCTTCTTGATAATATTTGCATACTACTACCTATCATTTTTTGGAAGAGTATCATTTTTAAACATTAGTTTACATATACACATTTTGGGAAATGTTTAAAACACAGAAACAGTCAGAGAAACATACAATAAAGGACTATGTACTCATCACCAAGGAATGTCAAATGCTAACCTTATTTATATAATTATGTCAACCCTTTTTATTTTAATAAAAAAATAAATTTAAAGTCCTTTTTTGTCTTTTTCCTTCCCATTGACAACACTCCTTTTTCCTAAAATACCACTGTCATGCATGTA
This sequence comes from Taxidea taxus jeffersonii, assembly GCA_003697995.1. Taxonomy (NCBI): domain Eukaryota; kingdom Metazoa; phylum Chordata; class Mammalia; order Carnivora; family Mustelidae; genus Taxidea; species Taxidea taxus. Next base: position 89,701 of record ML110931.1, on the reverse strand, counting down.
GTCTGTATCATTCCAGCTCACTGGAAAAATTAAATTTCAAAATTTCAAAATTATTTGTGATAATATATAGTATAGTTCTGTGGGGTTCTTTATTTACATAAATCATTCTACAACATGTATCATTTTACAAGTTGCCTTTTCACTATTTTTGAGACAGATACAGTACAGTAGTCTATAATATAGATTTATCACATTTATCTAGTCTCTTATTCATGGACATACATACAATTTCCACTTCTTCTTAAAAAAAAAGCACGTGCTATAATAAATATCCTTGCACATAACTCCTCATGCTTATGTGAGAGTTTTCTGTAGCATATGCATGCCATGAAGCAGAAACACTGGATTGCAAATTACGAGCTTGTGCAATTTTTTTTGGATACTGCAGAGTGACTGCCCCTCTTTGCACTCTCACCAGCAGTATATGAGAGTTCCTGTTTTCTGAAATCCTCTGATATCGTCACACTTAAATTATCACCAATTGGATGCATGACAAACAGTATTATAATTTTATATATTTATGTCCCTGATTATTAGAAGCGGGGATTGCTCTTTTTTCAAATGTTTACCCTTGAGTTCCCCAGTATAGTTATATAACTGGACCAATATGTCTATCACTCTCTTTACATAATGTTGATGAGGATGCTTATTGACTTTTACTATATAGACCGACTGTTCTTAGTGCATAGCACATAGTAACCTCCATGAATCCTCAGGGAAGCATAGGAGACAGGTTCTACAATTATCCTACTTTTACAGATTGGGAAACTAAGGCCCAAAGAGACTGAATAATTGATCCCAAGTTAGAGAGCCAGTATGCAGTGGCAGAATTTAATCTTAAACAGTCTGGTTCCAGACTGTGACACCTACTGTCAGTCTGATGACTTGAAATAGTCTCCTAGAACAGGAGAATAGAACTAACCCTCAGCTCATGTAATTTACATGTACTCGCTAATCATTCTCAGTATATCTTCTTGTTTTATAAAACAAAAACATGAATGGGTCGGATAGGCATAAAAATAATTACAACTATAAAGCATATTTTTATGTTAATGAACACAAGGTCTTTTTTGTAGAAAGAAAAATACATACAAAAGCATCTGTATAAGTATAAAATTACTCTGTATCTCAACACCTAGTTGTTACATTTTGGTCTGTCTTTTAAAATAAAATAATTATTTCATTTTTAGGGGTTGAGAGTTTTCCTTCCTTTTAAACTATATCTAGGTTAAAATGTTCAGAATAAAAATTATTTTAACTATGCTTTAGGGAGTCAGTAATTTACTCATTTAAAATATACATCAATATGGAATTAGCATATATAATTAAACCAAACTGGGGAAAGAAAACAGCTCAGCTCTACAGGTACTAATAGAACAGACCACTACACACTTGAGGAGAGGACAAGCCAGTAGAAAAACAGAAGAGTAATATGTTTTTGCTGAAATGGACATGACTCTAAATTCCCAGCTACAGGCAGAATGAAGAGTGATTTTTCATGGCTGGCAAAAATAAACGAAACTATTCGCAGATGAATTCTGTCAGCCAAACAACCCTGACTGAAAGCTTATGAAAGAAAGATTTCTACACATGTGTAGAAAGCTATTTTTTCCTGCTGGGTATGCCCATTAAGGTACAGATCTTGCAAATATTAGTTGTTAAAGGGAAGGTAGATAAAAAGGTAAGAGGTGGATATTAGGATGTTGTAACAGCATTGTTATTCAAGTTCATGTTTCTCACTGTTTTCCACACTAAGTACACTCATTTGGCTTTACAGGGAACCCAAGCCAGGTTCCAGGGTCTTTACTCTTTGGCACTTCAAACTCTAACTGAACCTTCTTCCCCTACCCCACCACAGTACACATTTCTCTTCTGCCAGCACAGTGCCTGAGCTTATAAAAGTCATTTTCAGGTTAGTCTTGATCATTCCTGTCAAGGGGCAAATCTTTAAGCCGGAAGTGAGTACAGCACATGAGGCCCTTACCATCCACGAATATCACTTGTTGGTGGGATTTCCAGACAGTCACTTAACAGAATTGGAAGGAATGGTATGGTTGAATGTTAAGCTTTCAAAAAGATAACCAAGGAAGCAGAAGTCTAGAATGGAGTTTCCCCAAATGTATTTTCTCCCGAAATTTCTAAATGCTGTTAACTGGACTGTACTGGAATTACAGTGCATGTAGCTTGCCCTTTAAAGTCACCAGATGCACTGCTATTAAAAAGCTATGAGAAGTGTTCTACTAAATTTTTTTTTTAGTTTTGCCGGAATTACCACAAATGAAAACCATAACAGAGTGTCTACCGACAAACAAGAAGAAACTTCATTTTTGGTGGAAAGAACTGTGTGTGAGAGGGGTGCGTGCTCTTTGATGGGATGATTGGCAAGTCATGAGATCAGAAGGGTTGAGACCCACTGACAAGAGTAGATCAGAATGCATATGCAACTAATTATTTCTAATTAGAAAAACTCTCCAAAGTATAAGACACAGCTTTAAAAATGTTAAAAATTAAATACACTTTGTCATAAGTAATCATGTTGAGTGTTGCTTTTCCTGATGAGGTGTAATCAGGATGTGATGGGGGAACACACTAAAGTTAGCATCAGAAGTCCTGCATTTGAGTTCCTGCTTTGCCACTTATTAGCTATGTGATGTATGTGAAATTTGTAATTTTAAACTTCTATATAGATGTAGGACATTATTAGAATCTAGGACACTTGCGGGATAGCAGAATGCTTCTATGTCCTCCCAAATAATAAAATGTGCAGAATATGTTAAAGATTATTGATATTTTTTCCCTGTTTGGGGTTATAATGAATAAAGCTGCTAAGAACACCTTTGTACAGTTTTCTTTTTATGGACACATTTTTTTTGTTAGGTGCATTACCAAATTTAATGAGTTTTCCATTTCATTAGATTTTCATGTTTTTCTATCTCTGACAGGGTATGCTAACTTCTGGCCCAGTGTTCAGTCAGGATTCTCATCTATTTCTTCTGTAACAGCTAATGGTATTCTGATTTCTTATTGCTTTTTAAGAATTGAAAAGATATTTCTGAACATCATAAGAACACAGGTTGACTGAATTTTTTCATAACAAAGAGGGAAAAAACAAGTGCTCTTTTAACAATTTATGTCACAGAAAGACCTGTATAAGAGAGCTCATTGCATCTTTTTCAATATAGCTCCAAACTAGGGGGAAAAAAAACCCCACAAACATTCATCAGTAGGAAAGCAAATAACTATATCATGGTATATTTACACACTGCAACACAATAAAACAATTAATTGCTACATATGACATGGATGAATGTCATAGTATACTGAATGGGAGAAAACAAGTCACGAAAGAGTACATACTGAATAGTTTGTAGATATGAAATTTAAGAACAGGCAAAACTAAGTGATGATGATATGAGTCAGAACGGTGGTTCCCTCTGGGAATGGGGTGACAGGAACGAACATGAGGGAGAGATACAGGGTGCTAAAAGTGTATTATACTTCATGTGGATGGAGGCTAACAAAATGTGCACAAATGGAAACAGGCATCAAGTTGTACACTTAAAATCAGTGCGTTTGCATATTTCACTGGATGTCATGTTTCAATTTCATAAGCTTTTCTCTAATAAGAAAATGTTCATCATTCCTACCTGCTTCTAATCAATATTATATCTAAATTCAAATATATTTAATCATGTCATATTTATTCCATCAAAAATAACTGATTAATTCCACTGGAGCCCACACTGTGCCAGGATGAGGAGCTGGCGGCTTAGCACTGAAAGGGCATCCGTGGTTGCTGCCCTCAGACAGTTCTCAACCCAGGAGGAGAGGCAGCTGTGAACAAAATCATTATAAAACAAGCGTGCCAAAGGAAGTGTGAAACCCAGGGTACCAGCCTAATCTGCGACGTCAGGGAAGGAAGTACCATTTAACTGGCACATGAAGAATGAGCGGAATCTAATTAGATGAGGAAAACATGCTAGAGGGAAAAGCATGTGCAAAAGCCCTGAGGCAAGAAAAGTTGTTCCCAGCATTGAAACAGATGCTTCTGGAGCAGGAAGAGTCAGGGGAGAGGTAAGCAGGGGCCAGAGAGATATTAAGTCGGTCGATGAGAATAATGCGGCTGTTCTGATACCCATGACAATTTCAAATTAGAGATTATTTCAAATTTGCTTGGAGCTGCTGTAGCCTTATATCACTGTCAGCACCCAATTGATTATCTTATTGTGGTTGTCCGGTATTGAAAAAATCCAGATTAACATGGACAAATGGTTACAAATGCTTTTTAACAGGCTGTCTAGCAATCCCAGGAGACCTCATGATGAACTAGAGATGGCAGAAGATGCTTTCCTCCAAGTTTGAAAAACAACAATGACAAAATTTGAGTTAACTGACAGCACAGGCTAACCCAGTTTGTATGATAGGAACTGCGTTGTGTCGACTTCTGATACATGAGAAAACTACATGTGTACTGTAGCTTTAATCACATTTCAAAAACATGGCTAAAGGAGTTTTAAAATGATATTCTAATAACATTTCTGTAGAAACCCTGAGGCACTCGTTTTGAAAACCTTTGGTAGAGCCAAAGGATTCTGACTAGAATTCTCATCTTGATCCTGTCTACACAAATTTGGGCAAGTCACCAACTTCCTTTCTGTCATTTATAAAACGGTGTCTGCTCTGCATCCTGGATGTGTTGGTCCCAGGAGCTTGTGCAGAGCAGACACTACTGGTCACCTACTTTGCTCAAGGACCATCAGGTGTCCTTCTGGTGGCACGGTGGCCAGCCCTGGGGCCAGAATCTTGATTGGTTAAAGTCTACCAAGCTAATCCCATTTTCTTTGATCATGTGTTCACTTCCCTCAGCCTCCCTTGCAGCTCAGGGTGTCCACGTGACTCCGTTCTAGGCAATGAATTACAAAGGAGAAATCTGGGTGTTTCTGGGGAATAGTTTCCTCTCTTACATAAAAAGAAAACCCCTGAGAAGGAACCCCTTTTCTCCCTTCCTCCTTTACTTGCTGTCACATAAGGAGATTATATATATATGTGTATATATATATATATAATAGTTATATAATATAATACATTATAATAAAATACATTATAATATAATTATATATAATATAATATATAATAATATTTGGTGCCAATGCAGCCATCATGTGAGCATAAGGAGAAAGGAAAAAGAATTACCCACCTAGCACTCTGGTGTCACAGAGCTGGTGAACCATCATTGTTACCAACTACATCCAGCATTCTTATGTGACAAAAACAATGAAATGCTCCTAGTGTCTAAGTTACTATTGGGCATTCAATTCATTGCAGCCAGAGCCATCTCAAATGAAAAACGGTGACATGAAGCTTTTCCACAGTGAGTGGCTGAGTGAAACCTAACTAGCCAGTCCCAAAGGATCTCGCTATATTCTCCTCCTCTGGATCCATGTGATAACTCATCTTCTAGATGACACTGCCTTATAATAAAGAATTTGAGTCACTAAACTTCTTTGGGGATAAACGTGATATAACAGAAAGCGCAGGGACCTTGGCGCCTGACGAACGTGGACTTAAATCCAACTTCTACTATGGAGTAATTGTATGATTTCAGACAAGTACCTTGGTCTTCCCAAGCCTCGGTTTCCTCATCTGAAAAATGGGGATAACAACAGACCCTACCTCAGAGGATTGTTAGTGGTATTAAAACATCTAAGACATGTGAAGTGCTTAGAACACCACCCTGTGCGTTGAAAAGTTGTAAAATGTTTGCTATGCTCTGTCTCCTACTCATCATCACTTCTTTCTCTTCCACTCAGAGAATTTCAAGACAGACTTCACTATGTCAAATGTCCTTCTATATCAACTTTTCTGATTCATTAGAAATAGAGGAGATGGGAGCTAAAATCATTCAATATATACTATCTAATAAGCAGAACTATTATTTTATTAGATAATGCTTTTAAAGGATCTCAAAGTCATCAGAAGGAGTTCATGTAAAAATACAAGTTCTAATACATTAACTTATACTTCCTAAGAGAGTTTATTTTTTGATAGTATGAGCAGAATCTTCAGAGGTATTTTCCTTTTTTAGTTATTATCATTAAAAAATTGACTTTTTCAAAATACTTGTAAGTAAATTCTTATCACTGTATTTCTTTATGCATGATTAAGAAGCAGGAGTGATAGGAGTTATTCTAGATTTATTTTAAATTAATGGGCTTATGAAGTATCAAATACTAGAATTATCCCTGCTATGACACAAAATGCAGAGTTTTCTAAATAAATGTCCATATGTCTACTTTAATTACAGCTCTGTCACCAGAAAGTTATCAACAGTTATAAACTTTGGTAAGTAAATGGTCACAATGGAGAGTTCCTTTATATCCCTCAAATACAAATTTGAAAAATAACAAATTAATTCTTAGCACTCAATTAACTAAGAATGGCTTGGCCCACGTACACAAGGTTGATCGACTATATTAACAGTTGCTGGATTGAATGATTTCGTCCAAAACTTGGTCTAGGATGTTATTCAAAGGAATCATCTTTTGTGGTCTGAAATTAGCTGACAATAGTCTCCAGACACACTTTCCCCTTCTTACACCAGAGGGCTAACACAGGCAAACTCCTTCATTCATTCACTTATTCAGTAAGTGCTTTTTTGAGAATGTACTATGAGACAGGCATCGTATGAAGCCCAAGGGACAGAGAGATCAATTAAAGGGACAGGATAATTGTTCTCACAGAGCTTACGTCAGGCCTATGGGGAGAGGGAAAGAAAACAGACAGTTTCCATACATTCGAGTGTGATAGGGCCCCACCGGGCAGTATGGTAAACTGTGGAGTGCTTCGCAGTGATCCTTAAGCACACGATGGGGACGGAGGCCCATGGAAGCTGAGGTCTGTAGAGTGGACATCGATGAATCTAGTTGGAGGATGACGGAGAGGGAGAGAGTGGGGAGGGCAGTGTTTCAAGCAAATGAAACATAAAGTTTGGGAAGTGCAGTAAGCACTATGTATGAACCTTACAGGGGGGTGACAGCCTAGAGTTTCTTACTGATTTCGTAAGAACTAGAAAGTTCTCTCTTAGACATCAGACCAAGGATGATGCATAAAATAATCTCTCCTTTTTTTTTTTTTAATTTTTTTTAAAGATTTTTATTTATTTATTTGTCAGAGAGAGCGGGAGCAAGCACAGGCAGATAGAGTGGCAGGCAGAGGCAGAGGGAGAGGCAGGCTCACTGCCGAGCAAGGAGCCCGATGCGGACTCGATCCCAGGACGCTGGGATCATGACCTGAGCCAAAGGCAGCCGCTTAACCAACTGAGCGACCCAGGCATCCTGAATCTCTCCCTTTTAATTTCCCCCAGACGAGTGAACTGTATCATCACAACAGAGAAAAAGATACGGTATTTCTAACTGAACATAGTACTCCACCTGTGTGGCAAACATAATTAAACATAACTAAGGATTTATGCGCTCATAAGGAAAACAATAAGCAGCCCCATCAAAATCTTACAAACTAAAGGGATAAGTAATTAGCATATGGATAAGGGGGGCCGTACCTCCCAGTTTTCCCAGGACAGTCCCAGTGCATGCCTCCTTTCCAAGTTACTACTCAGAAATTACTACTACTACTTCTACTACTACTACTACTACTACTACTTAGTTACTACTCTCCAAAGTAACCTGGGTTGGCTAATAAATTATAGCCTGTGGTTCTGAAAAGGGGATGGTGTCTATAGACTTGGCTGTTGGGAGACGCTTCCCAGAACTGGTGGGATTTGCATTATGGGTTGATGGCAGGGTAGGAGCCCAGAAGAAGAACCAGTTAGGGAAGAAGAGCCAGTTACAGCTGAAGATCAAATGCAAGCCCAGAGATGCCTGCTGAGTACTCACCATTTCTATGAATGAGAAAGCTACTCATTCATTCCCTTCTTCACTCATTCAACAAATATCTACAGATCACACACTCCACGCCAGGCATTATCTTCCTTGTGGGGGGTGGGGGGGAGAAAAGCAGAATTTTTTTTTAAATTAACCAAACAAATAAGCTGGATGCTTCCAGATAGTAAGAAGTGCTCCGAAGACAACCCCAAAGAGTGATACATTAGTGCATAACTGGAAGGTGACTACTCCAGACAAGGCTCGGCTCTCTGAAGAGCTGGTCTGTGAGTTCTGACCTGGAGGAAAAGAAGCAGTCACCCATGAAATGACCTGAGGAAGTATGACGGGCATTGAGAAAAATGAAGGCAAAGGCCCAAGTGCAGGGCTTTGGCCTTGGGCTGTGGCTCCTGGTGATGATCAAGAAGGAGAGTAATGCTTAGTCACAGGATTGGAAAAAGCAAGTAGGGGGGGGTTTGGAGGGGGGGGGGGGGGGGTGGGGAATGTGCATAAGATTGTGGGTGCAAGGGTAAGGCATGTGGACAATAAACCAGGCAATTAACTGATCAGGAATGCAGGGGAGCAAAGAAGAAGCAGGGAGACCATTAGGGACAAAAAGAGGGTCGTTGGTTCGGCCAGGTGATCACAGGGGAAATAAGTAGTTGGATTCAAAATACGTTTTGGAAGTAAGCTACTAGGGTTTGCTGCAAGTTTTGTGGGTGAGAAAGTATAGAGTGAATGCTAGAGAAAAATGAGGAATAATCCCTGCATTTGGCCTAAAATTGGGTACCTAGTACTATTACTGTAATTACTGAAGTGCAAGCACCGTTCTACTTTCAAGCGTCCATCTTACTTTGATCCAAGAGCAACTAACTTTGACAATGTGAAATGCTGATTCCTACAACGAACGCTTAGAACAAAGCCCGTCTCAAATTCATCTTTTCATCTCCTACGGTGTCTGAATGTGTCACTGCAGAGTCAATGCTCAGAAAATAATTATGAATGAACGAAAGCCTTTTATGTGAATTATTCTTGATATTTCAGGAAAACATTTAAAGGAATACAGGGCAGCTTTGTTAAGCAACTAGTTCATTTGTTCTTTCATTTACTATTGTTCATTTACACCTTTAACACATATTTGTTTAGTGGTTACTCTGGGCCATGCACTGAGTTACATGGTGCCAGGGTTAGGGCAGAAAAAATGCGATGACAGTGAATGGCAAAGGACTCTGATGGCGACTGAAAGTCAAGGAGGGTTTCCCTGAGGAAGAAATTTTGCGGCCAAGTGCCAAAGGCATGAATTTGGCAGGAGTAAGTTCGGGTAAAGAGAGGACCCACAAGAGGCCCCGGAGGCGGAAGAACCCTGGAGAGGAGCCCGGAAAGAGGCTCAGCAAAGCTTGTAGGCAGGGATTGCTGAAGGGTTCAGAGCAGGTGACACGTGACCAGACTGCATCTCCAAGAGACCAACCTGACTGTTGGTGGCAAACGACTAGACTGAAGGAGCCCAGCCAAAGGATGACACCCGCTCACATTCTTTTTGCAGCTAATTAACATTCTTTACCCAATCTAGAAATGTAACAGAGTCTGAACAATTGTCTTTGGAGAGCTTTGGATGAGAAAAAAAGGAGGAGGAGAAGGAGAAGAAAAAGCAATATAGGCAAGCTCAAATATTTGGCATGTAATTCCAAATACCTAGGTAATATATTCGAGGCTTCTCAAGATATCCAACCCCAGGATATACTTTTCGCAATTTCACTATCAAAGAAACAACTAAGAAAATACCATTACTTTTAATTTTAAACTAATGGTCTTTTCCCCCATTTTAAGTGTAATGCATGTTCATTATAAAAAATTAAGGAAATGAGGGAAGATACCTTCAGTATCTCTCCAAAATAGCTGCTGTTAATATTGTATTATATTTCTTGGCATACTTTTTATTAAGCTTTCTCCTTCTTCTTCTTCCAGGTTTGTTATCACACTGTTTATACGATTCTGTTTATTTGTCTTTCATGACAATAACACAATCATGAGAAATAAAAACTGTCTTCCTGAATTTACCTAAGCTCTCAGGTAACCCTATTTCTCCCCTCCAAGCAAGTATGTGGCCTCTAGGTGACATAGGATGAAGGGCTGGTCTCCTGGGAATCCTAGTATTGGCAAACCTTCTGAATATTTATTGATTTTTTTTTTTAAGATTTTTTTTTTTATTTGTCAGAGAGAGTGAGCACAGGCAGACAGAGAGGCAGGCAGAGGCAGAGAGAGAAGCAGGCTCCCTGCCGAGCAAGGAGCCCGATGTGGGACTCGATCCCAGGACGCTGGGATCATGACCTGAGCCGAAAGCAGCCGCCTAACCAACTGAGCCACCCAGGCATCCCTATTGATTTTCATCATTGAGAGAAACGTCCGATTCACCGGTACCTTCATAGGGGATTGCTATCCCATTGAGGGAGGGATGTCAAAAGCTACTGAAAATTTCAGAGGCCAACTTCTTTTACATCACTGAGCTGGCTCTAAGTGTCACTCAAACAGCTATGCTGTGATCGTCCAAAGACAGAGTCTAAGTTGCGTCATCCTTTCCAAATGCTGGAACATGAATGAATCCATAGTTATATACCTCGTTGTATTTACTAAAAGGGTTCTGGTTTTTAACAAATTATTGTCAACCAAATGCAAGGCATCCTAGAAGTCCTCTTCCTCATTCAGGTTTGGGAAGTGGAGCGCATGGAAGAGCACATCATTTCCTCTGCCTGAGAAATAAATGAAATCACAGTATGCTAAGTTGCACATATTTTTCATTAGCACTTAGCTACCGTGTCTATACTAAGATCCATTTATCTCATACATTTTTTTCTTTTCAGATAAAACTTCCAAATGCTTACATTTCACTGCATATTGGTTGATTGGATAATTTGAACATCAAAGGAAACTTTCATTTAATATAAGCCGTAAAGTTGTATTTTGCTTTATTAACTCTCGATCAATAAACAAGCAATTTGGAAATGTAATCAGGAAATGCTTCCGATTGGCTGACAGTGTATCAAAGCCAGGCTTCAAGGCAACAGCAGGCTGTAACAAGCAGTTTATTACCAGTAGCTGTTACTGACATTAGTCAAAACCAAGAAAGATAAAATGGAATAAGAAATGTAATGCTGGAGGAGCCTTGGGCGCTGTGTTCTCTTCTTCCTTTTGAAAACTGCAAGCCTGTCTTTGATATGATAACAAATATAAACTGTTTAAAAACACCAAATGCAGAAAAACTGAGCCTAGCCTGTCATGGAGTTAATCCATTCCAGAGTGACACACAAATAGTGTAACATCCAGCAGATATATGTTATGGAAATATTTTGAATTGGATTTACATGTAGTGAGCAAATGGGAACTTTTGATTTTTACCAGATATTGTAATATGCATGTTCTCATATTAACAGAATGTAATCCTATTTGAAGATAATGAGTTTTCAACAGGCTCTGCAATTGGAAGCTACGTGAAAAAAATTGTTTGGTTTTTAACTAGAGATGGGAGAAGAGAATTCGACCCTAAATTCGCAAGGTAGCCTCACTTTATATCACTCAGCAGCATGTTATTTTGCCCTCAGTTACTGCTTACCAAGAGATTTCTGGGATTGATGCATTTTAGGCTCCCCCCCCCCCCAACCTTATCTCTACACTGTCCATCGCCATAGGCAAATAGCAAAGAGGGGAGCACTTGACAGGGATTTTTCTTTGCACACATCACTTCTTATGGTCATTCTAAATAGTCTGTGCATATCTTTCAGACAATTAAAACAGGAGAGAGGGGGAAATATGCTTTACCTTTGTTGGTTTGAAAACTCCTTGAGATATTGAACACAGATTCACAGAATTATTTTTCATTGCACCCAGACCATTATAAGCCACACTGATAGCAAAATCAAATAGACTTAACACAAGCGAGATAAAAAGAACCAAGAAGGGATTCTATTTTTTATTGCTTTTGGAGGCATCCCTGCCTTGGCACGTTGGGCCTGCTGAGCCCGGGTGCCTTTTCATCATCACGTGAGGAGTTTCCCCTCAAAGAGCAGTTAGAGATCTCCATATTTCAAAATAAATAAAATATATACTGTTTGATGAAGCTTTTCTTTAGGGGCCTATATACCGAAATGAGTCTATGAGACCCGGCTGATAGATTATACTGACCATAATTTCCATCTACTTTTTTTTTTTCCAGGGTTGAGACACATTAGATAGTTCTTTTGTCTGAGTAACTAGCTGGCCACCTACCCAATTTGCCTTCAACATACAAACACACTGATGCATCATAAAAACTCCTCTGACATAAATGGTCCTTAATTGGGCATATGGGTATTGAAGACTTTGTTTGATTACCTCACTATTGAGCTGCATGATATGCACTTTGAAACATTCTTCTAGTTTGCTTTTGCTTATAGGTTGGGATGTATGCATATGCAGAGCTATAAAAATTTCTACTTCTATTTTGCCTCCTATAATGATGAAAACAAAATCTCTGAGCTGATTTGGTCACTTGGTTTCAAATGACAGCTGCTTTTGAATTGATTTAGATCAGCTAAAATTTTTTACTCATCTGGCATACCACAAAGGTTAGGAAAAAATAGTTTACTTAATGGTTGTAATTCAAGATTCTAAATAGGTTCAACCAAGCAATTCCAAAGTATCTTTGGTTACAGTAACATTATACACCCCCCCAAAAGGGTAATTCCTAGGCTTTCGAAAAATCACATTAAAAAAAAAACTAATAGGAATAAAATCAATGCACAGAAATCAGTTGCATTTCTATACAACAACAGCAAGACAGAAAAAAGAGAAATTAAGGAGTCAATCCCATTTATAATTGCACCCAAAACCGTAAGATACCTAGGAATAAACCTAGCCAAAGAGGCAAAGAATCTATACTCAGAAAGCTATAAAGTACTCATGAAAGAAACTGAGGAAGACACAAAGAAATGGAAAAATGTTCCATGCTCATGGATTGGAAGAACAAATATTGTGAAAGTGTCTATGTTACCTGAAGCAATCTACACACATAATGCAATTCCTATCAAAATCCCAACCATTTTTTTCAAAGAAATGGAACAAATAATCCTAAAATTTATATGGAACCAGAAAAGACCTTGAATAGCCAAAGGAATATTGAAAAAGAAAGCCAAAGTTGGTGGCATCACAATTCCAGACTTCAAGCTCTATTACAAAGCTGTCATCATCAAGACAGTATGGTACTGGCACAAAAACAGACACATAGATCAATGGAAAAGAATAGAGAGCCCAGAAATAGACCCTCAATTCTATGGTCAACTAATCTTCGACAAAGCAGAAAGGAAAGTCCAATGGAAAAAAGACAGCCTCTTCCACAAATGGTGTTGGGAAAATTGGACAGCCACATGCAGAAAAATGAAACTGGACCATTTCCTTACATCACACATGAAAACAGACTCAAAATGGATGAAGGACCTCAACGTGAGAAAGGAATCCATCAAAATCCTTGAGGAGAACACAGGCAGCAACCTCTTCGACCTCAGCCGCAGCAACTTCTTCCTAGGAACATCACCAAAGGCAAGAGAAGCAAGGGCAAAAATGAACTATTGGTACTTCATCAAGATCAAAAGCTTTTGCACAGCAAAGGAAACAGTTAACAAAACCAAAAGACAACTGACAGAATGGAAGA
>ML110931.1:36885-76044 GCA_003697995.1 Taxidea taxus jeffersonii | reverse complement strand
ACGGATGAAGGACCTCAACGTGAGAAAGGAATCCATCAAAATCCTTGAGGAGAACACAGGCAGCAACCTCTTCGACCTCAGCCGCAGCAACTTCTTCCTAGGAACATCACCAAAGGCAAGAGAAGCAAGGGCAAAAATGAACTATTGGTACTTCATCAAGATCAAAAGCTTTTGCACAGCAAAGGAAACAGTTAACAAAACCAAAAGACAACTGACAGAATGGAAGAAAATATTTGCAAACGACCTATCAGATAAAGGGTTAGTATCCAAAATCTATAAAGAGCTCAGCAAACTCAACACCCAAAGAACAAATAATCCAATCAAGAAATGGGCAGAGGACATGAACAGACATTTCTGCAAAGAAGACATCCAGATGGCCAACAGACACATGAAAAGATGCTCCACATCACTCAGCATCAGGGAAATAATAAATCAAAGCCACAGTGAGCTACGGCCTTACACCAGTCAGAATGGCTAAAATTAACAAGTCAGGAAATGACAGATGCTGGCGAGGGTGCAGAGAAAGGGGAACCCTCCTACACTGTTGATGGGAATGCAAGCTAGTGCAACCATTCTGGAAAACAGCATGGAGATGCCTCAAAAAGCTGAAAATAGAGCTATCCTATGACCCAGCAATTGCACTATTGAGTATTTACCCTAAAGATACAAATGTAGTGATCCGAAGGAGCATGGGCACCCAAATGTTTATGGCAGCAATGTCCACAATAGCCAAACTATGGAAAGAACCTAGATGTCCATCAACAGATGAATGGATAAAGAAGATGTGGTATATATATATACAATGGAATACTAGCAGCCATCAAAAGAAATGGAATCTTGCCATTTGCAACGACGTGGATGGAACTAGAGGGTATTATGCTTAGCGAAATAAGTCAATCGGAGAAAGACAACTATCATATGATCTCCCTGATATGAGGAAGTAGAGATGCAACGTGGGGGGTTTCAGGGGTAGGAAAATAAATGAATGAAGATGGGATCGGGAGGGAGACAAACCATAAGAGACTCTTAATCTCACAAAAGAAACAGGGTTGCTGGGGGGAGGAGGGAGGGAAAGGGTGGTAGGGTTATGGACATTGAGGAGGGTACGTGATATGGTGAGTGATGTGAAATGTGTAAACCTGGCGATTCACAGACCTGTACCCCTGGGGATAAAAATACATTATATGTTTATAAAAAATTTAAAAATTAATAAAAAAACAACTAACAAGATATTTTATCTGCTTGTGATCTCTCTGTCAAATAAATAAATCTTTTAAAAAAGTAGCAATAATAAAAGTAAAAATAAAAATAAAATATAATAAAATAAAAATAAAAGTCTCCTCAGCTTTGTAATGAAAGACTGAACAAGCAGTGCAGACTTAGAGACATTATGAGAAAAAGGTATGTGCCACCAACGATTAATACACTCAGAAATACAGATAATGCCAACATGCATTTAGCTCATCCTTGTTTTCCGTGCTCATTGTGCATGTAACTTAAGACCACTTAATATCAGTGGGAATATGTGTAAGTCAATAATTATTTTTAAGTAGACTTATCATTCACCTATTAATACCTGAAGACTAAATAACTCAGCAGCTTAACACCGTTAGGTTTCTTTTGAGATTGATCCAAAAAATCTATGTGAGGTTATTCATATCACCTGCAGCTTTGTGCCCCTAAAACAAAGTGTAGGAATATCAATGTTGGAACAAAACTTTAGAGAGGAAACATTAGATATTGTGAAAAGAATAAAGAATGTCAATTGCTTCAAGACCAAGGGCAGTGCAGTGCTGGAGAGAGAAAAGGAGCACAAATGGTGTCATTTATTAGTTCTAGAAGATAATGTGACGTCTCACTGCTTTCACTATGCTTAATAGAGAGTGAAGCAATTTGTTAGGCAAGTGGTTTGTCTGGGATAAGTAGGAGTGTTGAGGCAGTGGTGATGAAGATTACTTTGTAATATTCTCCCTTGTATGTGTAAGAAATAAAGGAACAACAGGAACATTGGAAAAAGTATCAAAAAAGTATCACAGTATTCTGTTTTATTTCTTACTTATGGATATATATAGTATAGTATAAATAGTATAGTATATGTAGTATATATATAGTATATACATGTATAAATAATATAGTACATGTAGCATATATAATATACATACAGGGATATATAATATATATATTACTGTATGTGTGTGTATATATAATATGTACATATTATATATATACAATGGCACTATCAGTTCATCTGAAGGTCAAGTCTAGAAGACGGCCTCTGGACAAGAAGGCTATACCTTCATCCCTGGCTCCGTGAATTACGATGTAAAGGTGCCAAGAGGCAATGGGGCTACACGTGTTAATGCACATACAAAGTCGCAGGGGTCTAGCAGAGAAACAAACAAAGACACATGTGAGGAGGATTTACAACTAGATAATAATTGAATATGCAAAATTTAAAAATACTGAAGGTCTGGACCTGAGGTTGAAAGAGAAGAACGCAGGACGATGCCCAAGTGTCCGGCCGGTGCCATTCATTTCAATGAAGAAGATGGGGAGGAACATAGGTTTAGGGGAGAAGAAATACAAGAATTACATTTTGGATGGACATGATATTTAAGAGACCTAAAAGTCATTGAGGTCCTAATGGCAATGTCATAAAGGTTTCGGAAAACACGGGAAAGGTCAGAGGAAAAAGCTGGGATAGATATATAAATATGGGATGATCAGAAAAGAGTTAAAGGAGGTCATCTAAGGAGAGAGAGCAGAGAGAGAAAGAACTCAGAACCAGGCCTTGAAGGACCCCATATTTAGAGGCTGAGAGGGAGGAAGAGCCAGCAAAGGAGAATGAGGAATAAAGCCGCAAAAGAATGAGGCTGTTAGATTCAAAAGAAGAAACACGGAAAAGAATATATTGTAGACCTGCTGAGTGACTCTAAGAGCACAGGAAGAATGATGACAGAAAGGTGTTCACTGGCTTTCACAGCATACAAGTCTCTGGTGCCTTGACTAGAGTGATTTCAGTGGCAAGCCAGAGTGAGTACTACACGAGAGCGAAGTGACCAGAGTCTCAAGGATGAGGAATTTGGATTGCCGAGAAACTGGTGAGAAGGTACAGTTCTCTTTCCTTCTATTTTTTTCTTTCCTTTTAAGGTAGGCAATAGAAGAGAATGTTCATATGTTGGTAGAAATGATCCTGTGTACACAGATCGATGCCACAAGAATAAGAAAATTACAGAAAAGAGAAATAACCAAAAAAAGTGAGAAAAATGGGATTGGGCTTGACATTGCTAGGAGTACTAGTTGCTTCAGACTTGATATAGATAGAGGACCATTTGCCTCATTGTCATAGGAGGGAAGAAGATCATGATTGATGCAAGGAACACTGACAACCCTTATTTTTTAAATCAAGACCAGCATTTTATTGAAATAGGGCTTCTTACCATTCTCTCATCTTGAGCACCTGCTGTTATACAAACTAGCAATTCCCAAAGTGTAGCCATGGATCCCTTTTTGAGACTCTGTCAGGGGTTTCCAAAGGTGAGGTCAAAACTATTGTTATAATTACACTTTTTTTTTTTTTGGTCTTTTTCACAGGACAAACATTCTGCACTGGTGATGTAAGACGGCCACCACCTTATCACAAACCAAGGTAGTGGCACCTAATTGTACCCATATTCATTGTGTCTTTTACCACTACATTCCCAGTAGATCACACAAACAAAAAGACAGGTTCACTTGAGAATGCTCTTGATGAAGCAATAATAATTATTAATTTAATCAAATCTTTATTAAGTTAAATTATGAATTTTTAAAATTAATAACTTGAGTGCATGGCTTTTTTAATATTCTGTGTGATGAAATGAGAAATACACATAAAATGCTTTTGCTGAATACTGAAGTATGATGGTGATCTCAAGGAAAAGCACTTGTGTTATTATTGTGAGTTTAACTCAATGCCTTTTCAATGGAACATCATTTTTTACTTGAAAGAACAATGGTCAGACTAAGTATGGTTATTCGATGTGGATACTTGGCAGGTATTTTCTCAAAAACGTCCAAAATGAGCCTGTCACTACAGGGAAAACATTTGACAGTATTTGTTGTCAATGATAAAATTCAAGCCTTCAAGTAAAAATTGGGATTTTGGAAAATTTTCATTCATTACTGTAAGCTTGACAGCTTCCTGATATTTAAAGTCTTTTCTGAAGAGATTGCTGATGATATTAACATCAATTAAAAATACCAATGATGGGTTTTTAAAAATAAATCCTATAATGAAAAGTGTTACTATTTGGAAGACCTACCTACATAACGCAGTGATTCAAAGTTTCCCAGATGACCAAAGTATGATAATATTACAAAATTACATATGATTAAAAGGACCACTTTAAGTATAAGACTGATGATTTCAATGTAACAAAGTACAGAACTCTCATTGATGTATTTCCAGGTTGCATATTGCACTTCATGCCTAGTTTCTTTAAGAAACCACCACTTGCCAAGTTTTAGTGCAATATCATAGAGTATTCACAATTATTTGACAAGACTAATACAACATTTCACTCTTCTTTAACTACTTATCTGGGCAAAGCTGAATTTTCTTCATTCAATATAACTTATTGCAAGAGATTGAATGCAGAGGCAGATATGAGGTCTTCTATTTAGCTAGACTTGAGATTTGCAAAAAAAAAAAAAGAGAGAAATGATGCTATTCTATTTTTTGGTTAGTTTTATTTAATCAAATACAGTTGTTTTTCATAGCAACTATTAATTATATCTACATGGTGAGTGCTGTGAAGTGTGTAAACCTGACCATTCACAGAATTATTATTTTTAAGTGAACCAATAATAGACATTTAAGAGATGTCAGCTTTTAACTTGTTTTATGGTAAATGTTGATAGATATTACTCAAATTTAAAAAAAGCTCTTTGGGGTCCTCAAAACTTTTAAAGAGTCTAAAGGAATAGTAAAACCCAAAGTTTGAGATCTATGGCTATTAACAAAAATATTTAAACAGTGTATCAGGATGTTTCATGAAAGACTTTTTTCTTACTTTTCAGTTTTTTAATGTTTGGCCCCCTATGCAAACTGTAGTCCCTGATTAATATGTCGAATTTTCAATTTGATCACATTCGAGACAAAAGCCTGCTGTAATTGAGAGGCAGATGGGTGAACGCTTCAATTTTTACTTTCATACATTAAACTATATATATGTATGTATGTTAAACTGAAAAGTACAGTCCTTCAGAAGAGCCAGGATATCTAAATCTCAGTGTTTTGGCTGACGTTCCGCAAGGTTATTAAGCCAATGATAATGGTGGTGAAGCATGGTACAAGGGCTTGGTTTCTACTCCCAGCTCTGTTCTTGTCTTTGATCAAATTTCTTGAATCCTTTGTAAATTTCTTATATTTATAATACGGAAACGTGACTATTTTTTTTTTTATTTCCTTTCAGCAATTCATGGAACTCAGATAAAGATGTCAACATACAGTCTAGTCTAAAAGAGTTGTCCTGGGCGCCTGGGTGGCTCAGTGGGTTAAGCCTCTGACTTCCGCTCAAGTCATGATCTCAGGGTCCTGGGATCGAGTCTTGCATCGGGCTTTCTGCTCAGCACGGAGCCTGCTTCTCTCTCTCTCTCTCTCTCTCTCTGCCTGCCTCTCTGCCTACTTGTGATCTCTGTCTGTCAAATAAATAAAATCTTTTTTTTTTTAAAAAATAAAGAGTTGTCCCAACAGAAGAGTTGAGTCATCAAAAGCAATATCAAGATAACTAAAGTTCTTAACCTTCATTTCTTGAATATCACAAAGACCACAGTAATAATGCTTACAATTGCCTTTTCTCCCTCACCTGATTCTATCTGCAGGCTCCCTGCCATCTTGTGTACACCCTCATTTTCCTTATAATTCTGTATCAAAGAAGACAAAGAACAGGTCTAGCAAAGCAGGATCCTCCTGCTCTCCATAACCCCACCTTGAAGAAACACCATTCATAATTTTGTAGAACCTTTATAATATCCCACTTCATGGGTATTCTATAATATTTTAATCATTTCCCTATCAAAGGGTATACAGAATATCTTCAGATTTTGTTATCAATATAAAAGGACCTTTACATAACTTTTTAACACATGTAAATGTAAAGATTTTTGCAATTATAGCTTTGTAATAAATTCTTTATGTATTTTTTTCAAGTTATCCTACCAGAAGGCTGGGTGGATTTTCTTATTAATTATTTTTATTAACATATAATGTATTATTTGCCCCAGGGGTACAGGTCTGTGAATCGCCAGGTTTACACACTTCACAGCACTCACCATGGCACATACCTTCCCCAATGTCCATAATCCAACCACCCTCTCCATATCCCACTGCCAACAACCCTCAGTTTGTTTCGTGAGATTGAGTCTCTTATGGTTTGTCTCCCTCCCGATCCCATCTTATTTCATTTTTTCCTTCTCTATCGCCCAAACACCCCACTCTACTTCTCAAATGGGGAGATCATATAATTATCTTTCTCTGTTTGACTTATGTCGCTCAGCACAACACCCTCTAGTTCCATCCACGTCGTCGCAAATGGCAAGATTTCATTTCTTTTGATGACTGCATAGTATTCCATGTATATATATACATCTTCTTTATCCATTCATCTATTGATGGACATCTAGGTTCTTGCCATAGTTTGGCTATTGTAGACATTGCTGCCATAAACATTTGGGTGCACATGCCCCTTCAGATCACTACATTTGTATCTTTAGGGTAAATACCCAGTAGTGCGATTCCTGGGTTATAGGGTAGCTCTATTTTCAACTTTTTGAGGAACCTCCATACTATTTTCCAGAGTGGCTGCACCAGCTTGCATTCCCACCAACAGTGTAGGAGGGTTCCCCTTTCTCCACATCCCTGCCAGCATCTGTCATTTCCTGACTTGTTAATTTTAGCCATTCTGACTGGTATGAGGTGGTAGCTCACTGTGGTTTTGGTTTGTATTTCCCTGATGCCGAGTGATGTTGAGCATTTTTTCATGTGTCTGTTGGCCATTTGGATGTCTTCTTTGCAGAAATGTCTGTTTGCATCCTCTGCCCATTTCTTGACTGGATTATTTGTTCTTTGGCTGGGTGGATTTTTATTCCCACCAACATGTAGATCAATGCCAGCTTTCCCAAACCTTCATCAATACCAGATCTGCTTGAACTTTAAAAATTTTTGCCAGACTGACAGATTTTAAAGTTACCATTACCATATTAATTTGATTTTCTGTAACTGTTACTTTTTATTAATAAAGAAGCACACTTTGTATATGCTTATTGCTTATTCAGATTTTTTTCTGTAAATTACCTATTCATGATCACTTCCTAAGGGATTAGTAAGTAGTCTTTCACTAAATGACTTACAGAAATTATTGTCTCTACTCTGTGGCTTATAAATATGTTTCCCAGTCTTTTGTTTCTCCTTTTGCTTTATTTAAAATGTTCTGTCTAGGAAGATTTATTTTATTTTTTACTTAATCTAATCTACCAACAAATTACCTTTGGCTTCCAGTTTTATCATGCCTAAGGGCCCTGGAACTTATTTTCTTTAATCACGAGCTTATTTCAGATCTTTAATGATTTCATTTTTATGCTCAGATTTTTGAACCAACTAGAATTCATTTTGAGTAAGGAGTGAGATAAAGCTCCCGTTTCATTTTTTTTTCCAAATGGCTAGCCAGTTGTCCCAATACTCTTTATTGAATAATCCATCTTTTCCACAATGCTTTGAAAGGCCACCTTTATCATATCCTAAATTTCTACATGTTCCTCTATCTTTGACCTCTCAAACAGGGAGTTAGTTATAAATGAAGGGTAAGAAACTAAGGAGGAAAAATCTGAAATAGAAAACATAGTGGTTAAAGGAAATCAGAAAAAAGGAAAATGGTTTTAGAGGGACAGAGCATCATGATAGTCTGCTTTCGCGGCCCCAAGAGAATATTCTGCAGTTGTCAACTACGTCACAGAACATTGGCAGTACTGCCATCCTACTCAGGAGACTTGGATTCTTATTATAAACAGTGTATGGTAAAGAGATAAGCATTATCTGTCATCATTTTTCTTAACCTAGGATCATTAGTTATTTGGTGGCATTGAGAGAATGATGTGTCTTTAAAAGATCTTGTACCTTGCAGGTAAACAGTACATAAAACAGTGCCCCATCACTAGTGTATACAACACCACCCCCCCCAAGGACCACCATTTCCATTCTGCGCATTTGTCTCTATTTTCATGGGAAGGGACTATCTTTAATTGTAAAAGGAAAGAATGAAATATTTTGCAGTGGGTATGATGAGAAGTAAAAGTAGAGAGAGACACAAAGGCTTTATCTATTTCCAACCACCTATGGACTACTTTTGACCTCCCTTGAGGGTAGGTTTACGATTCAGAAGTGGATGGGAGTCTGCGACTAAGGACAGCTGCCTCTGGGGAGCCGGAGACCAAAGAAGGTTGAGAATGTAGAGGACAACATTCTCAGCTCAGCGGAGAGTCTGGCACCCCGCAGGTACTGCATGGACTGGAGACCCCAAAAAACAAGCAGCAGCTGGCAGAAGCGTTCACTTTCACAGCGTTTGCAAGTCTTCTCCAGAGTCCATTTTTGGCAGCATTTGCAGAAGAAGGAGAAATGGAGTGGCAGAAACTGGAGGACAAAGGAAGTTTGATAACTGCAACTGAACCCTGTATTTCAGCCACACACGAGGTACCTCTTTGGGACCCTGGGAAAAAGCAGAGGCCCCAGGCCTGTTTGCCCTTGTGTAGAGGCTCTCAAGGGAGGAGCTATCTGGAGTCACAAATATTTGGAGAATGAATGAATGAACCAATCAATGAATGACCCTTACTATAAAAAGAATCCTTCTTAAACACTCTAAGTGGTTGATCTTGCTTGGACTGAACATTAAAAATCTGCCATGTAGCACAAAGTACAAGAAATACAGTCTCTCAAATTTAGAAATTAGAAATTGTGAGAGAAGAATTGGCTATTTTAAAGTTGTTTTTTTTTTTTAACCTCCACTCCTGGGGTTTGATCATTTCCTAATATTATCATCTCTAAACCCAAATTTTCTAGTAATTATAACACAGGAGCCTCAGAGGTGTAAACCCTCAGCTTGGAGGTCCTGGGTGAAGTTCAGGGCAAACAGGACATGCAGGTGGTTGGAACTCAGAGGTGCTACTATAGGATATAAGTGGGAAGGAACTTAGGGGCGAAACACCCACTCCTTCTTTTTGTCTTGGATTTCCCCAGGACTCAATATCTAAGTTAATTCTCATAAGGGAAAGAAGTAAATGGCTGAGGCCATCACTCCCAGGCTGGCTAGCAGAGAAATTTCCCCTGATAAGTAGCTATAGGACCTCGGTGACTCTAACAAACACAGCATGGAGAAATAAAATCCAGAGTTCCTTTCCTACAAAAAGTATACTTGAAATAATTCTTGATACAATATTAAATAAACATTATTATCCCAAGGAAACTAGGAGAATGTATGCAATTTAGAGTTATTTAGGACTACAACCCTAGGGAAAATATTCTTTTTCTTTTTTAAAAGATTTTATTTGTTTGAGTGAGAGAGAGCACACAAGCATGAGCAGGCAGGGAGAGGAGGCAGAAGGAGAGGGAGAGCAGGGAGCCAGATTGGCGGTGGAGCTCAATCCCAGGATCCTGGGATCACACCTAAGCCGAAAGCTTCACCAACTGAGCCACACAGGCACCCTGAGAAAATATTCTTAATATAGTTTTATCAGAATATTATAAAATAACAAAGTCCTTAAATAACATGTTTCTGAAATTCTGTTTTACAAAATACTCTGAGTTAAACTATTAATACACTAACTGACATATATTACAAATTGTAATGCTAAAGTATTTGAACAAAATGTTCCCCAAGAGGGTGGGCATTCAATTAAACCAGGTAAGAACTGCATCCTGCCATGGATAGGTGGTCTGGGCACAACTGGCTACAAGATACATTTGCTCTTTATGTGAATTAATGTGAGTTACCTCCTGCGCAAATGGCAAATAGAGGAACCGAGACAATATAACTCAAAAAGTGTGTTGGTATATTTTTTCTAGCACAAAGTTTTTTGTTTGTTTGTTTGTTTAAGACTGATTTATCTTAGAGAGAAGAGAGAGAGAGAGAGACAGTGCCTGCACACACCAGTGGGGGTAGGGGCAGAGGGAGAGAAAGTTCTAGCAGACTCCCCCATGAGTGTGGAGCCCTACGGGGGGGGGGGCACACGGGGCTCAATCTCACCACTTTGAGATCATGACTTGAGCAAAGAAATCAAGAGTCAGAGGACGCTCAACCAACTGAGCCACCTAGATGCCCCTCTAGCGCAAAATTTTGACGCAAGCATGGGTGAACTTTGATACAGCCACATAGAAAGTCTTAGCAACTTAGAAAAATTTTAAGGAAAAAAAAGCTGGAAAACTACAAACAAGACTTCCTTTAAAGGGAGTAGCTGCTGGTTTAATGGCATCAGATTATTTAAAAAAAATTTTTTTTTAAGATTTTATTTATTTATTTGACAGAGAGAGACCACAGGTAGGCAGAGAGGCAGGCAGAGGGAGAAGGGGGGAAGCAGGCTCCCCAATGAGCAGAGAGCCTGATGCTAGGCTCAATCCCAGGACCCTGGGATCATGACCTGAGCTGAAAGCAAAAGCTTAACCCACTGAGCCACCCAGGTGCCCCAGTGGCCTCAAGAATTTTAAGGCTTTCTACCATTTTAGGCTACTGGAAAAGTCATGGGCTAGGTGATGATATTCTAAGGCTTTTTCCCTGCTCTAAAACAATGGATTTACAAAAAGCCTACACCCTGCATCAGATTTTAATGAAAATATCCTCTCTCAAAAGCAAATGTCCTCCAAGACATGCTATCTGGAGGAGAAAACACAAGCTCAACATTTTAAGAGTGTAAAGAACTGACTGATTATGATGCTTGGTATGAACGCTAAGAAAGATTAAATTGTGCCAGAAATTTTATTAGGGCTATTTCATTTTGTTTATGCTATTAAGTCCATGATTTGAGAGTCTGCTCTCATCCCAGTTTCCCCACAATCCCTTTTCTCTTTAGGATAAAATTCTGCAGACCCCAGGGTTTTTCAGACACAGATGGCCTTCTAGCATCCACGCCTATGCTTCCACTTGAAATAGCTGTTTACAGTCTCCTCAAGTGAGTTAATCCCAGGGCTACCCACATTTCGGCTACAGAATTTCCTCACCAGGAGAAAGAGATTTATGTTTCTTCACAATAAGGCCATCTGGTTGCCGGCAGTGTACACTCAGAGCTGAGCTTACGGGGGGAGGTGGTGGGAGGCACATTTTGCAAACCTGCCCCAGGTTGCAGTTGAAGGTACCGAGCTGCCTTGTTTGTGATAGTCATTCAGATGTTGTGGGTATCTCACAAATTAATTCTCCCCACTTCTTTTGGATTGGTTTGGGAATGCAGCACTTGGGGACGGAACGGATCATTCAGTACACTAAGAGGATTCCACTGCTGGTGGTAAGGGCTTCTCTTGTAAATGGTGAATCTTAGCAGACACCCTGTGCTCTGGTACCATTCTGGAATCCTCAGGGAAATGCTGTGTTCCCTCGGCCAAGATGCTCCACTCACTCTTCCTTCTCATTTCTGCTCCAAGAACGATGGCCGATTTTACATACCGTGATGTACTGATGAAACCCGCTACATAAATACCAAGGCAACAACAAAAGGTTTTTGAAAAATGATAATAAGAAAAATCACCTCTCTTTTTAATTTCCATTGGAGACATTGAACTAAGACGCGGTGAGCATGGGGATGAATAAATGTATATTAACAACATATGTATTTTATGGGTGAGGTGGTTGTCCATTTCTGCAGTAAAGTCAAGGTGGACTCCCAAATATAAATGTAGAATGAGCACAGAAGTTGTCAGATCCTGTCTTGGATCCTCCTTCCTCTCCAGTATAAGTTTTTATATCCTTTACAGAGTTGCTGGAATCACCATCAACACCACCCTCTGAAACTTGAGATCATGTCTATAGAATCAGCATAAAATAATTAAATTTTTATAAATAATATCAAAGTTGCTTGTTGATTTTCTTTTCCTATCTCTTTCCTGAGCCATGTCTGAATCTCTGATGGAAATAATTCAAAATATACTGAGGATGTCTGTAAGTTAAAAGGATAATATAGAGATGGTTATTGAATCAGCACATTAGCTGTTAGCCTTTCTATTTGCTTATCATACAATGGGAGCTGCTGTTTACTTTTTATTCTACAAAGGACAGGCCACTTTCTGTCTCCAAACAGTTAAAGGAATTAAATGAGAAATTATTCCAAATGAACTGTACACAGTTTGATTAGCCTAGCTGAGGAATATAGTTTCTGAAAAAAGAGTCATCAACACACCGAGGTCAGATGCATTCTTATTGAATAATAAATTGAAGCCCCAAATGCTGCATGCGGTAGTGTGTGTGTGTGTGTGTGTATTCTTGTTATTTCTTATTAGTAATGCAGGAAGCATTCTAATTGGCTGGATATTTAGGATGGGTTATGTTAAAGCTGTCCAGTTCAACATCACAACATGGTAAAGAGGCTCAGTTAAATAGATCACAAATGATATACAGAGGAGGATAAATTTTTATTATACTGATGACAATATAACTCAAGATCTTTGGCCTTAAAAGGTTCCTTCTCATATACAGTGACTTCATCCTTATCACAGATCTGTGGGGCAGGGGGTACAATGGATGTTCAGACACCAAAAATTGACCTAATGAAAGGATATATTTTGTAACCTAAAGAGGAATATAAAAAAATCATGCAATGAATTCATACATATATACACATATATATGCATTTATAGTATGTGGGATTACATAAAAAGGTATTTGAAAATCATAAGCGTAAGTCAAATACTTTTGTTATTTATATAATAGAGTAAAAATAGTCCAGTATTAGAAATAAAAAATCACACACAAGGGCAACAATCCCTGATCTCAAGGGGACTGAGTATGTTTTCCAAATTGTAGGGTAGTCTGGCACCAAATGTGGTTTCCTTCCAAACTGTGGATCAATTATTTGGGTACATGTGTGTGTGGGGTGGGGGGGCAATCTAGAGATTCTTGTTTTCAAAAACATGCCAAGAAAAATATTTCGAAATGAAGTCTAAAATCAAGGTATTATCTACAGGCTTCTGCATTTTTATCAATAAGACTAAAAGGCAGTTTTCAAACGGAGGCTTATAAGATATATTTCCTGAGGAGTAAAAGCAAGTTTGGAGCCAATCTGTAGCCATTTTACTTTACCTCCAAAGTAGGATTCTATAATCCTTTACACAAAGGTGAGGGCAGCTCTATTGTGTACTGGTGTACTATTCGTGTTTTACTGAATTTTCCTAGGGAATGAAATTTTAAAAACCATAAGGTAGATGAGGTGAGGAGGTAAAACACTCCACTGGACAGCAAAGATGTCCACGGGTGCCGGTCTGTGAGGCCACTCAGCCGCAGGACAGATTTCCCAGCCCTGTGCTTAAATGGTGTGTGGACAAAGGAGGTAAGACAGGGTCATAAACTAGAAGCGTGTAGCGGCTGATAGGATAAATGACTGACCCCACGGGTTGCTAAGTATCATGGATGCTTGTCTGAGTCCTTTCCTTCTTTAAAAATAAATAAATAAGGAGAAGTTAGCAAAACAATAAAACAACAGATGTGCAAGCCCACATTTAAAACCCAAGTCTTCCTTCTTCCCTTGTCTTTCCTCTTTCCTTTTCTCCGCCTGACTCCAAGCACACCTTTCCAGCTCATTACTGCAAATCATTTGAATTCCAGCACACAATGTCACCTGCTCTGTAATCTGATTACTTTATGGAGGAATTAGTATGTATATTTAATGTAGAAGGGTTTTAATCTTGATGAAAATAATCCTAAGGAACTGTGATAGGGCCGCTCATATGTCTGGCAGATATGCCAGTAACATGCTAATAAATGACAGCTGATTTATGTATCTGGATTCTTTTATTTATAAAAATAGCAAGTGGACTGATTTTTGATATTAATAATACAAGTGAATCCACTTTGATTAGACTTCTGTGGAGAGCTGTGCATATCCGGCATTACAATTAAATCTTGTGATGTGGAATGGGAATGACATGCTAATGAAGCAAGCCAGTGAGCCTGAACCAAGAGTGTCCAACATCATTATGGGATATCTTAGATGAAGAGTAATTATAAGAGGAACACTGAAATGTCATTAAAAATCTTCACTAAGAGATTTAACCTACTATTTTGTACTAATGCTGGATTTTTTTTTTTTTTTTTAGCAACATAACCGAACACAAAGTTCCTTTTCAGAATTTACAGGAAAAGGTTTTTTTAAATAGGTCTGGATTTAAGAAAAGATACAATCTAGTGTCCTAATTTAATTTGGTACATCAAAATTCAATGGTGGTATGTAATTGAAATCTCTTTTTAATAATTTCAGATGAATTAGCAATTAGGGCTTGATCCGATTTCCATGAAATTTATTAAAATTGAGGGTTGAAGCCCTTGAAAATTTTTATTCTTTTCACTCCATTAGCACAATACATCTAGTTTAAATGACTCTGTCAGTTAGTATGGTACATTCCTTGTTTATTTATGAGAATTTGTTTCAAGGAAGTTCAAAAGAGGTAACGTCATGCATATTCATAAACTATGGCTTATAATATATGAATCGAGAAAGCTCTCAAAGCTTAAATTCCCTCCCTTTTTGGAAAAAAAAATGCACTACCCTCACCTTCAGAACCATATTGGCTTCTGAGCAATTCTTACTCGGGTACTCCCTGTGAGTGACTTCACCGCATCCCCAGCCCCTATGGGAATAAGACTTCCTCGTGACAAGTGGCAAGCGGGCACTGCCAAAAGAGGACATGGGAGAGCTGAAACGGTGCCAAGTTTCGACAACATAAGACGTGGACTCTGAACAACAACTCCCACTTCATAAATTCGGGAGCCCCAGTACAAGAAAATGCAACCGAAATCACAGTACCTCTCACGCTGCCTTGGTGCCCAGCAGGAAAAACACAGTGCTTCTCAGTGGCAAACAAATAAATTACGCACACGCTGAAAGACCAAAAGAAATATGCCAAGCATTTGTTCCCCTTCCCTGGGCTCTTTGTGAAGAACTGCAATTATGCTTAACAAAAAACACCATAGAACTAGTTGGCATCACTCTGAGACATAAATGTGTTTCTGTTCCAAATATGTAGCATTTTCAGAATGTTTGTATGTATTATGTGCAATTTGTTCAGTGCATCATTCTGGGAAAACCAGGTCCTGGCTGGGTAATTATGGGAAGGGTAAACAGTATTTTCTGACTGTGAGCTTCCATTTCTAAAGTTGTAGCAAAAACTCTTATTATTTACCTTTTTGAGGAAACAGGACCAACACAGGCCTTGCCTTCATCAAATTTGATCTTTACAAATGAGATCTCCTCATTGTTTAACAAAAGGGGCCCCCTGGAGAAACCGATGGGGAAAATGGATGTCTTTCAAGGAGACTGTGAATGAGTACAGGATCTCTTAGCTCATGAGGGTTCTATAAAGGAAATAACACTGACTCTCGAAAACCCTTATTAGAAAACCCTGGGAGTTTCTACTTGGTTAAATTTTATTCAACAGGTCTCTGTTCTGCAACTGCGTGAATTAGTATAGGATACGCACACATCCCTGCTACTTCCCAGTAATATTTTTTTTTAATATTTTATTTATTTATTTGATAGACAGAGATCACAAGTAGGCAGAGAGGCAGAGAGAGAGAGGAGGAAGCAGGCTGTCCGCAGGGCGGAGAGCCCGATGTGTGGCTCGATCCCACGAGCTTGGGATCATGACCCGAGCCGAAGGCAGCGGCTTTAACCCACTGAGCCACCCAGGCGCCCTTCCCAGTAATATTTTAAGGGCCAAGGGAGACATGCCCACGGGGCTATGGGAGTATGGGGAGCAGACCCTTGAGTAATGAGGCATCCTGGAGGAAGAAACGCTGAACCAGGGATGGCCAAGGTGGGTGGTGATAGAGCAAGATTAAAAGGGTCTTGCCGATAGAGGAAAAATATGACCAAGATTCAGAGCCCTGAATCTGAGTGGTGTGTGTTGTAGAGACATTGGGGATGGCAACTGGCAGGGGTGGGAAGGAAATGCAAGGGGCTTTTTAGCACACAGGCCAAGGTAGGAAAAGGCAACAGAAGAAGCAAAAAGTAGGTGTAAGGGACATGTCCTGGATGGCCTTATATATCGTGCTAAGCAAGTCAGAATTTATCTTGGAAGTGGTGGACAGCCACTGAAGGATTTTAAACCCCAGAAAAGCACAGTCAGACATGCAGTTTTGGTGAGTCACTCACTTTGCTGCCTCCATCGTTGCTTGAATAGTTATGCCTCTTGAATGCCCTTTCTCAGATGCAACAGATTCAGTTTCAAGTAGTTTTATGACTCTAATGGAAATTCAGCAGGGTTTCTACCAAAAACGATGAGCATTTTTGAGGACGATTGAGCTATCATGGTTCTCACAATGCCGGTTCTATGCATCTTGCAACACTGCTCCAGCTTCTCTAGTATACTTTCCATTCACAACTGTTTTAAGGATTTCATATGCTCAAAAAAAGCAAGCCAAATCTGAGCAAGGCCAGATTCCAAGCCAGTGAATCTGGACATTGCTGAAGGCTTGCCACTGAAGCCAACTCTACAGATGAGCCTTTGTTTTGTACCTTTCTGGTACACATACTTTTTGCCCCAAAACCACTCCAGAAAGAAGGAACACAGGAGGCTCAACAGGGGAATGGCTATAAATTTGCAGACCCAAATTGCTAATGCCCTTTCCCACAGCAATCATGTGATTTTAGCAAGATCACATCCGAACATTCCAAACCAGTCTGGGAAGTTGGGCAGAACGAGGGCAGGCAGGAATGAATAGGAGGGAAAAAAAACAACAACAGAATAAAGAAGATAATACTGAGAAAAACAGAAGTCAAACCAACAACACAGTTTAAAGAACAAAAGCCAACAATTACATGTCTTACCAATGGTCTCCAATAAGTCATTTTTGAGAGTGCTAAATGCCCAGGCTTTTAAAAATGAAATATTTTCTACCTTCTCCCGATTTCCATTTTATTTATGGTTAACAAGCTAAGAAGTATAAGAAAATTTACTGCACTTAATTTAGAAAGGAAATGATCTGCAATGGCCTGTGGAATGTCGTTCAAACCCTTTTCTGCCACTGGAGGGCTTTATCAAATTCTGCCTGGATTTTCCTACCTGGTCTCCTTGTCTATAGGTTCCAAGGTAAAAGTTTCCAAGTGCTTTCTCGATGGTGGGGAAGAGAGGCAAAATGGAAAGGAAATATGGCAGGGTTTGACAATATTATCCAACTACTGAAAATGAAGAACAAAAGGAGGAAAAAGGGAGAACAAACAAGGAGACCCCTCACAAATGACACAAGAGCCAGAGTAAGTTAAAGCAAAAGGTAGATACAAAGAGCCCCTCACCAGTAGCTCCAAATGAAGCAGCCATCTTTCCCCATCACCCACTTCCTTCCTTCCTCATCTTCCTTCTTCCACTGAGTCAACCATATTTAGCTTCTTAAGGGTTTAACTAAAAAAACTGTAGTCAGATGATATTTGATTTGGGAACTATAAGATCTAAGAGAGAAAATTTAAGTTCAAGATATATTTGGAACTATATCAACAATTGAATTTATTATATATATAATAATATAGAATATAACATATATAATAGAATATATATATATGCATATATATATCTCAAGAGCAATTCATGTGGATTTATAGGACAAAAGCATATTTTTAAAATGAATTATTGCTTCTTTTTCATGATAAAACGCCATTTCCTACTCATTTAGTAAGTGTAAAATATGAATTTATAATTTCAGCAATAATCATTCTGTCAGTAATGAGAGCAATTAACATTTCACACCAAACTAATAATATTAGTAAAAAATAAAGGGGATGTGATCTATTCAGATTTAACTGAAATTCACCCACAGCGAGAGAGGCCAATTAGGCACAGCATATACACTGCATCCCACCTTTCTCTTCATTGCCTTTTGATTTTTATAAAAAAGTCCTAAACTGACTCCCTCTTACATTAATGGAAACTACATTTTTATTCTAAGGAACTGACATCAATTGCAGGCAGAATTAAATCTTCATGTATCAACTAACAGGAAAAATCAATAAACCACATTTGTCCAACACTGATAGGACACTAACAAATGGCATCCTGCCCAAAAGGCATTTTTAAAAAAAAATCCTTTCCTCATCAATATGTTTTGAGTAGTCATTATGTGACAAATGAAATTTTAGAAACTAAAGAGGAGGAGGAAAAAATAAGAGGACTTTTTGTCACAAAAAAGATGCCATATATTCATTATACCATTTCTTCCTAGGCACACAGGAAGAAGATGACATTTCTCAGTCTCCTTCACCTTTATGTATGGCTCTGTGACAGTCTTGGCCAACAGCATACTGTTAGAAGTGATATGAACAGCTTCCAGTCCTGGCCTTTAAAAACCTCCCTCAGGGGCACCTGGGTGGTTCAGATGGTTAAGCATCTGCCTTCTGCTCAGGTCATGACCCCAGGGTCCTGGGATGGAGCCCCACATCAGGCTCCCTGCTCAGTAGGGAGTCTGCTTCTCCCTCTACCTTTCCCCTCCCCCCAACACAGCTAGTGATCTCTCTCTCTCCCTCAAATAAATAAATAAAATCTTTAAAAAAAAAATATCTCTCTCAGGACATTTCAGCTCTCATTACTTTCTTGGGTGCTACATATTTCTGAGAGCACAGCTATAAAATGGAAGTGGCCCACTCCATCTCCATCAGACCGTGAGTCAAAAGCAACTTTTGTTGCATCAAACCACCAAGATGTGGGGATTTATTAGCAACCACTGAAGAACCTTTCCTAATCCCATAATCTGGAGAATAAAATGATAACAGGTAAAATAACATGGGAGTGTAGGGATTAAGTATTATCTGTGGACAGAAAAAGAGAAAGCATGTATTGCCTGTGGGCTCCTTCAGGGACAGCATCAACAGGAGGTGCTACTTCACATAGCTCTCAGATTTGGTAGGAATTTGCAAAATAGAGCAACACAAAATAAGAGATCGAAGGAAATGACCTATTGTTGCTGAAATGTCCTTCATCATCAAGTAATGCCTTGATATTTCCTCAAACAAATGCAACTAAAAGAGAAGGAAATAACAAATGATTTTAAGAGCTCATTTAACATTGTGCCAAAGCAATACCAGATTACCGTTTAGCTTAACTAGAAAATTGATTTGGCCAGACAATACATTTACTATGTAATCTGATGGCACTTTTATTATGATTTCATGATAAAAAAGCACTGAGCAGGTTGCTCAGAAATGTCAAACCTCTCTCCAAACTAGAATGTATTGATTAGTAAGGGATCCTTCGTGCACAGTAACTAACTGGTTCTATTTTAAAATGCAAGCTATTTCCTGATAGCTCAGTAGGTTTCAAGGTTAATGTAGTAATGCCACCATCTCTAGCTGCCAGGGGCAGCTGGAGCCATTTATACTGAATATCTTAATGTAGATGGACAAAGTTTCCTCCAAGATGAAACAAAAACCAAGCAGCAGAAAATCCGAACTCCTTTACTATGCAGAGAAAGTGGTGTGTTCTGCGCTGGTCTCTTCTTCTGAGAAGGTGTGAGGTGAAGCCTTTGCTGTGAATTGTCAAATCTGCTTTTCCAGAAAGGATGTTTGAATTATAATAGAAAGAAGAACCTGCAAATTTGGGGGGAAAATGAAGAAAACTATATTAGGAACAAATGAATAATGTGTCAAGGGTCTTATCACTGGAGGGCAAAGGCTAACCATCCTCAAAGTGCAACATATGAGGGTATTGAGTTAAAGGAACATAAAGATTGCAGTGAAAAGATTCAGAGCATTGGGAGATCTTTGAGGAGCTTGATCTGGGGAGACCACATTATAGCTCTATAAATTCAAGGTGGAAATGAATGGCGGTTTTGCAAGTTTGAGGCATACATCATTTCTAAGGGGGACTCATCGGGATGCAGTTGGCTCTGAGCAGTGGAGATGAAGGCATGGCTTTTTTCTGAATGAAGTGGACCAGGCAGAAGTGTTAGCCCTAATAAAAATTGTAAAAGCACTAAGTAGACCTCAAAGTTAAATTTATGGTTAGGACTTAATTGAAGATTTTCATAATGACCAACCTGTGCACTGAATGTATATTCCTACTTGAATAGAAGTGTGTCAGATATTTCCAAGAAGAAATGATAATAAAGACTAGCCCAGGAAGAGTTTTCTCTTAAAAATTGCAAAGTGGCCCAGGGACTTAGGGCATAACTAGCAATGTGATTAGAATAGTGTGTTTGTCTGCATGACTTCTGTGGACCTGCATTTTATAATGATCTTCAATTTTCTTCTCTTTCCATCACCATCACCTTATTAACCAGAATATTTCTGCAGGCAGTGTTGCTGAGATCCTTTAGTTTTCTTGACACCGGACACACAGGATCCACCTTTGGTTTGGAAATTAGGGAAGGCGGCAACATGAAGGCTGATGACATTAACCAGCTTTATAAATAAAGTGGAAGTAAAATGTTGAAACACAGTCTTCCTATTTTTTTTTTTTTTTTTAGGTACACATAGATCCTCAGTTGTCCTTGGGCAGTCTGTCTTGATCAGGGGCATATACACCTGTTGTGGGATACAGAAATTGTCTCTCCTGTTTTAAATGAGGAATATAATCAAGAAACCTATTATTTCCCTGCATCATTCTATATCTATATCATTCTAAACTTAACAAAAATGTGCAAAGACTCTTGTTAAAATATTTGATGTGCACTTCTTTTAGTGACTCTGATGTTTCAGGATCAATTTATGGTTATAGATTTTTTTAAAAGGCAGATTTCCCTATTGACTGTCCCAACCCCACTTTCCACTGTTCCTACAAGGATCTAGGAGTCACTAATAAAGGGTCCTTTAATACCTAAGAAGGGCACATTAACACTTGTGAAGAGAGGCTCAGCAGAAGTTCTGGGCATGAGGAGGTGTCCTGCTAAATGGGCTGGAGTCAGTGTTGGCCATGATCCAATGGGGACCTTTGCTCAACAGCAATAAGAAGATCAGTTGATGTGGTTTGGCTCCAAGGGCAAGGAATTCTATGGATTCTATCTCAGCTTTTCCAGGATATTTGACATCTCCCTCTTTATTCCTGTTAGAAAGTGTAAGTGCCACACCCCTCAAGGCTTTCCCTTTTGATTTGCAAGAACATAGACTGGGAGTTGAGAGGAAACCAAATGCCCCGTATTCTGTATTCTGGCTCTAAGGACCCTAATACTGCCTAGCACTATGAGGAATCTTCTGACTAGGGCAGGTTACAGGAGGGGGAGAGGTACCTATAGATTACCATTTCCATAATTTACCTCACCATTTCTTTACACTGTGATGCAAACTGTGGCTATCCACTTCCCTTGGGTAACAGCATGTATTTGAAGCCTTTGGAATGACAGGTGTTCTGGACAACTCTCTCCTTTGGTTCAATGCTATTTATCTGAGTAGGATCACTTATAAAATATGCTCTGTCAGGACAAGTAAGCTTTCCCTTTGTCCTATGTCAGTGGTTCACAAACTTTGCTGCACATTAGAATCACCAGGGGAACTTTTAAAATTCTCCCTTATACCAATTAAGACAAAATGTCAGTGGGTAGAATCTGTTATCAGCATGTTTTCAAGATCCATAGGAAATTCCAGCGTATAGCAATGGCTTAGTAGTTAGTGGAAAGCTTCAGCGTGATAATCAGGTGGAGGAGCTTTCTGATAAAGGAATTAGTGGTAGAAAAGTCTAACAGCAATTGTCACTGAAGGAGGTAGAGGAAGAATGAGATGAAGAGACAGGGCTTTAGTGACAGGTGGTCCTGGAGAAATGGGGGTGGGGGATGGGAGTGATACCCATTGGGAGTCTTAATTCATGGGAAGAAATGTTCATCTTTTTCCCCAAGTCAACACATGATTGGTAATCAAGTTAAAATAGTGTTATTGGTTAAATTGTGTCCCCCCAAATTGGTATGTTAAAGACCTAACTCCCAGTATCTCGGAATGTGACTGCATTTGGAGACAGGAAGTTTAAAGAGATAATTAAGTTAAAATGAAGCCCCAGAGTGGGCCTGAATCTGACCTAACTGGTGCCCTTAAGGGAACAGGAAATTTGGATACACAAAGAGACATCACTGGTGTGTGTACACAGACAGAACTTTGTGAAGACACAGAAAGAAGGCAGTCTTCTGCAAACCAAGAAAAGAGGCCTCAGAGGACCCTGCTGGCACTTTGATTTTGGACTCGCAGTTTCCAGAATGGTGAGAAAATAAATTTCTGTTGGCAAAGCCACCTGGGCTGTAGAATTTTGTGTGGCAGTCCTAGGAAACTAACACCCGGAGTATAAAAAATGATAGCATAATGAACATTTCAGAGGCTTTTAAGTATAGATTTTATTGAATTACCAGTACAACTCATCTTAATCTAAATAATTTTCCTAATATTTTTCAGTCATAAAATTATTTTCTGTGGTGAGCACAAGCTATTTTTCAACTGTCCTATTTTTGATGGCTCCTTACCTAGTAAATCTTGCTCCAACTTCAAGGTCCAGTCCTAAGTTATTCTCTCCCAGGAAGTCTTCTCAGATCACCCAAACATTCAGTGCTCCCTTCCTTGCCTGAACCCACAGGACTAGTGACCTCTGTCATAAAATTGGCTCCTAATCATAAACTGCTCTTTGACATCTCAAGTGTTGTTGCCACATCTGCAATTTAACTTTCCATATGTTTTGATCTTGCTTCCCCTAACAAATCAGAAACTCCTTTGGCATAGGGTCCAAAACTATTAATTTTCTCTATCTCCTAAAATATCTGACAAGGTTCTTCCAGAAATATTGATTGATAAGTAATTAAGAGGGTTTCTACAGACACTATCACACTTTGTACCTGAGCTTAATTAAATCTCAAAAGATCAAAGACAGGATAGAAAGATATTCTTTCTATAATGACTGTGTCACAATCAGCTATCAGCATTTTAACATTGATGAGCAGTCACAAGTGACTTTGAGACCCGTAAGTAGTTATTTTCTAATTCCAAGTGAAGTTAAGAGTTGATGGAGAAAAAATATAACCTAAAGGTTACAGTTAGTGATCTTTTTTTTTACCTGGACACACTCCAGTGAGCAGAAAGAAAGCATCTCCTACAAACAATATGGGGACCAGTGCTAATGACTAGATTTAAAACTTCAAAATCTTCCTAATTGGACCCTATTCTAGTACCACTTGATAAAGTTGTGTTGGAGAAACAGTGTCATTGCACATTTTCAGATGACATAATCCATCACAGCTCAGCAAGTCATAACATGAGCTAAAAAAAATCCTAGGATTAAGTCACCATATCTTATTGAACAAAAAGGTAGAACTGAGTTATTCTTACTCTGATTTTTAATGATTTATCCATGGGTCTCTGTTTTGCAGTGTGATTTTAAACATAGGATGATTATCAAGACAAGACAAAATAATTTGCTAGGGGTCAGAGTAGAAGATTTCAAAGATCTATCTATATAATATATGTCTATTTATATACTAGGTGTCATCATATGTGAAGTACGAATGGTGTCAATAATCAGCCCTCATATTAAAAATCAGCCGTCAGATGTTGCCTTCCACGTAATGTATGAGCTACTGTTTACTCTGTGTACTAGTCTTTTTAAATTTGCTTTAATAACAAAGGGTACTGGAGGACTGTCAGCCTTCACCAATTTTCATTTTTCTTCTCTGTATCAGTTCGTTATTGCTGTGTAGCCATAGAAAAGTATGAACACAAATCTCTCCATCTCCTACTTAAATATTTATTCAGTGCATGCACCCAGGTGAGCTTCAGAATGACCATGCTATAGGTAAGCTCAGCTGGGCAGCTCTGCCAGTCTTCACTGGATTGCCCACGCATCTCCTCTTCTCTTCGGTAGCCCATGTCTGTTCTCAGGGTGATAAAAGGTGCCGGAGAGCAAGCCTAGTCAGTCACATGCATGTTACTCACACTTCTGCGTATGTCACCTCTAACATTCTTGACAAAAGAAGTCACACGGCTGGACTTAGAATCTATGGGTGAGGATGTACGTTGTAGTGGGAGAAGCTCTGAAGAGACATAGCAAAGGATGTAGATACAAGGAAGGACAAAGAACTGAGGACATTATGCCAATCTACCACATTCTTGTTGTCTCCCATTCCTTATTAATCCATTCATAAGAAATTTGCTGGGTCTACTAAAAATCTCATATTCAAGGTGACTCTTCCTTCTATTTGTCTACAATTTTGCGAATAGCTTTTCTGTATCTTGGGGGAAAGATATTCAAATCCCCATTTGGAAGGGCAAGACAAACAGATAAAGCAGGTGCTGCACATGGCTTGGAGCTGCCATTTTGCTTGTCACAGTGAGCAAAGAACACCTGGGTGGCAGCAGCGGCAGGGGCTTTCTACTGGTTGCCAAGTTCAAGTTCTCGTGCACAAGCTGCACTGGGACTGTGGCATGAAGATAAATTTCTGGCATTCATTTTTATTTACATTTTTATTGTGGTAAGAGGCTAACATGAGATTTACCCTTTTAACAAACATTTAAGTGCCCACCACAGCCCTGTGAACTACAGGTGCTGCGGTACTGCAGATCTCTAGAACTTACTCGTTTTCTATAACTGAACCTTTATATCCAATGAATAACTCTCCATTTCTCCCGCCCCTCAGGCCCTGGCAATGACCCTTCTACTCTCTGTTTCTATGAGTTTGACCACTCTAGGTACCTCATAGAAGTGGAATTATGCAGTATTTGTCCTTCTGTGAATGGCTTATTTTACTTAGCATAATATCCTCCAGGTTTATCCCTGTTGTCACATATGGCAAGATTTCCTTCTTTTGAAGACAGAATATTATTCCACTGTATGTATGTACTACATTGTCTTCATCCACTCATCTGTTGATGGGCATTTATTTTGTTTTCATATTTTGACTATTATGAATAATGGTGTAATGACCATGAGAGTGCATATATCTTCAAGATCCTGATTTCAGGGATGCCTGAGTGGCTCAATCAGTTACGCACCTGCCTTCAGCTCCAGTCATGATCCTGGGGTCCTGGGATCAAGCCCCACATCAGGCTCCCTGCTCAGCAGTCTGCTCCTCCCTCTAGCTTCTGCCCCATCCTTCTGCTCATATGCTCTCTCCCTCTCTGAAATAAATAAATAAAAATCTTAAAAAAAATTTTTTTTAATATCCTGGTTCCAATCCTTCTGAATATATATACTCAGTAGGAAAATAGCTGGGTTTTAATGGTAATTCCTTATTTTTAATTTTTTGAGAAACAACCATACCGTTTTTCATAGCAGCTATACCATTTCACATTCCTGTCAACAGTGTATATGAATTCCAATTTCTCCACATACTTGCCACTTGTTATCTCTTGTCTTATATACATATGTGTGTATATATATATACTATATACATATATACACACACATATATATATATTATAATAGTTATCCTACAGGTATGGGGTGATATCTCATTTTGGTTTTGATTGGCATTTCCCTGATGACTAGTGTTGAGCATCTTCTCACATACCTCTTGACTACCTGTATGTCTTCTTTGGAGAAATGCCTATTCAAATCCTTTGCCCATTTTTATTTTATCTTATTTTATTTTATCTTTAATATATTATTTATTTATTTGACAGACAGAGATCACAAGTAGGCAGAGAGGCAGGCAGGGAGAGAGGAGGAAGCAGGCTCCCCGCTGAGTGGAGAGCCCAATGCGGGGCTCCATCCCAGGACCCTGGGACCATGACCTGAGCTGAAGGCAGAGGCTTGACCACTGAGCCACCCAGGCACCCTGTTTTGCCCATTTTTAAATCAGGTTGTTTGGTATTGAGGTGCAGGAATTCCTTATATGTTTTGGATACTAATCTCCTGCCATATATACAGTTCAGACACTCTAACAAATGGTATTGGGAAAACTGGATATATACATGTAAAGAGTGAGACTGGATGTTCATCTTATACCATACACAAAAACCAACTCAAAATAAACTAAATATTTAAACATAAGACCTTGAACTACAGAACTCCCAAAAGAAAACATAGGCAAAATTTTCTTGACATTAAGTTTGACAGTGATTTTTTGGATATGAAAAAAAGCACAAGAACAAAAGCAAAATTAGTTAAGTAGGACTACAGCAAACTAAAATGCTTCTGCACAGCAAAGGAAACAATCAAGAGGGGAAAGGCAACCTACAGAATTGGAGAAATATTTGCAAACAATATATCTGGCATTCACCATTTGGCTCTAAGGGTAGTGGCTTCCTTTATAGGATAGTTCTGCATCAAGGACTTGGCCATGTTTCCTCAGCCTTCTCAAAGGTTCTGTGAGCTCTCCAGAATTCTATTTCAAGTAGCCAGAGTGGATTCTGTGAACACTGACTGCTTCTCTAAGCAGCTACTTCATGCAGAGCAATTAACTACACTTTGTGGAAACAGGAGTTCAAATTCTTTGGGTCCAAGCAGCAGAAATCTGAATTTATTTGAAGGCTCTGGGACAGCTTACAGAATGATGGAATGTCAGCTAAAGAACTAGGCCTGCAAAGAGAAGGAATCAGAAAATTTTTGAGTGTAAATTTTGAGAGTAAAAACTCAAGGCACCAGCACTTGGAAAATTATCTCTAACTCACTTCTGTTACTTATACATTCCACTGAAGATTCAGTTTTGGAATAGGGAATCCAACTATCTTCACTTGGAATTCATGCCCACTCCTTGAATAGGGGAGAGAAGGAAAGTTCATTGATGTTCCCCTTCAAGGCTCTACCTATTTTATAGTGGTAATTCCTCAAAAGGAAATAGAGATGTATATTAGAAGAAGAGGAAATGACTGCTATGTGGCTGAAAACCAACAAACAAAAAAGACAACAACAAAAACTCAAAGCAAAACAAAACTGAAGATGACTAAGACTTTGAATCTGTCCTTGGAAAGCTTACAATTTTAGCAGAAAAGATCTGACATCCAATCTTCATTTATTATTCAATAATAAGGACACAAGTCTTTGGTTTTAGGGTCTACCTTAAACGGGTATTACCTTGTCTTAACTTATCTCATTATATCTATAAAGATCCTATTTCCAAAGAAGGCCACATTCTGAGGTTCTAGATGGACATGAATATTGGGAATACCCAACCAAGTTCCTACATACCCTCAGACTTCTGAATGGGTTCTCCTGAGGTAAAAACCAGCCCGCAAAATAATTTTCTCATGCAGATGCAATATAAATTTATTATTTTAGATGATCTAATATTATTGTGACAAGAATATGCATGTGATCACTAATAATCAATTATGGATATGATATTAGCATATCTTAATTCATATATGAGAAAAAGAACTACTTTAGATATATATTATCATATATACATGATGCTTGCTATGACTGCACTCGGTCTATTTTCTGAAAAGTTCTTTCTATCTGAGCACTGTACAGTTAAAGAATATATTCTCTGGGGGCGCCGGTGGCTCAGTGGGTTAAAGCCTCTGCCTTCGGCTCAAGTCATGGTCTCGGAGTCCTGGGATCAAGCCCCGCATCATGCGCTCTGCTCGGCAGGAGGCCTGCTTCCTCCTCTCTCTCTGCCTGCCTCTCTGCCTACTTGTGATCTCTGTCTGTCAAATAAATAAATAAAATCTTTTTTAAAAAAAAAGAATATATTCTCTGTATTAATTTATTGGTAACATTACTTTTTGGGCCACAGAGAAACCCAGGGAGTGATTCTTCATAGGCTTATAAATTCTCCCATTTTTAGATGAATTAAGCTATTTTCCACTGATTTATGTAAAGTGTAATTAACAAATTAACACATATGAAGATAAGATAATAGAAAGCACCAAGCAATAATGTAGTTTTGTTGTGTTTTTGAAAATTACTGAAAGTAATGGCAAAGTTAATCTGATATAAATTTCTTTTAATTAAATAGTGTTTGGAATAACAATTTTTTTTCTCAATTCATTCTATCTCATACTATTCCTGCATATTTTCTCCTACCTGTTAGGTAATTTTGTATCATGTTATTTTAACATACAATTACACACAAGCATCAAATATGTTTTTTAAAGATTTTATTTATTTATTTGACAGAGATCACAAGTAGGCGGGGGTGGGGGGAGCAGGCTCCCCGACGAGCAGAGAGCCCTAATCGGGGCTCAATCCCAGGATCCTGGGATTATGATCTGAGCTGAAGGCAGAGGCTTTAACCCACTGAGCCACCCAGGCACCCCAAACATCAAATATTTTATCTATTACTTTTTGCCTTCTACATGCCCTTGATTTTTTCTAATATTTTATATCTCTGTCTCCCTTTCTCATGTCCTCTGTTCTGTGGGGTTTGC
Source organism: Taxidea taxus jeffersonii (assembly GCA_003697995.1). NCBI lineage: Eukaryota > Metazoa > Chordata > Mammalia > Carnivora > Mustelidae > Taxidea > Taxidea taxus. Next base: position 47,556 of record ML110931.1, on the reverse strand, counting down.
TCAACATTTTCTTTTCACCTTTGTGCTGATTTGTTTTTGTAATTTCTGCTTTAAATTTTCATCATCTCTTTTTAGTGCATGATTGATCCTTTTTCTTAGCAGCCTGTTCTTGTTAAATGGATGCTATATTTTCTTCAATCCTATAGGACTGCAATTTTTTTGTTTATTTTCTTCTCTAAATTATCCATTTTCCAGCATCTGTTGTTTCCTGCTTGTTCATCTCTTTCTCTTTTATGCAGCTAATTGTCCTCAAGTGATTGCCAACACATGGTTTTGCCTTCATGCACCTGAATGAAAGAGTGGATGGCCAGTCTAGGTAACTGTCATATGATTTCTGTATCTGATTCACATTCTTTCCTGAAAAAGAAAAATGATTGCCAGTTCTGGCTGTGAGGACAAGACATAGGGACTGGCAGACTTTTTACCTTAGGGTGTGTGGATCTCTTCTCAACTAGCCATTACTAATATGAGGAAGGCCCTGATCCAGGGCAGCAACTCCAACACTAGCCTCCTTGGTAGACCATCCCATGTCTTTATAAAGGAGTAACCTCTAAAAGGGAAACTTCACCTCAGAGTACACAACTTGTTTGTTGGGGTAATGGAAGAAAATATAGGCACATTTCTGCAGAAAGTCTCACTGATTAATATTTTCCCAGTAAAATATTTCTTGGTTTCTATACCCAATCTTCAAGAACATTTGTCTCTATCGATTCAACATTTTTGGCCAATATCTTACAGGAAAAAATATATTTATACACCTAAAACTCAATACCTTTTAAACCAAATGATGGGAAGTATCTTGAGATACATTTAAATATAACTGGTAAAATCTTAGAATCACATGTAGATGTTTTTTGAAAGCTCTCAAGTTGAAAAAAAGGGATGTGTATCTACTCTGAAGCTCAGAGTACATGTTACTGCACTCAAAGGAGCTATTTGTTAGTAACTACATTTTTCAGATATCCGGAAATGATAGTTTCAGCGTTTTACATAAAGAACTTGTTACTTATATGTAGTTAGTTTGCTATGTTTTAGTTACATTTTAGGAAATTGGTTGAGAGTTTTGAGTTGACACATTATAATTATTCTCAGTTAAATAAGGACACTATGCCCAGGATTAATATTTTCACATTGGACATCAAATTTTTCAGACATGTATTCTAATGTTAATCGAGAGTCCTGTATTAGAATTTCTATTTGGAATTTTTTCTCATCCTTCTTAAGAATTTCTATTTTATGTTTTATGATGCAGATGATATATTACTATAGCATACAAATATGTAATTCAGAAAAATAAATAATGATGTATCTGTGAGCTAGGCTGAGAATATAGGTTTTTTTCAGTTGTACGGTAAAAATGGGTGGTAGATTACTACACTGGAGGTTATCTTTCTAACTCTAACATAGAGACCAACAGCAGTATGGTAGAGGCAGACTTAGAGATGAGGGTGGTCAAAAGTGGACATTGGAGACCTTCTCCAGTTGGTTCTATTGATTTCTGCCCCTTCTCCCTGTCCTGTTTTCCTTATCTGCCACTTTGGAAAACTCTGCTATGAAAAATTGCTTTTGCTTCCTCTGACTTTGTCTATGATTCTTTCCATTCTGACTTATCCAATATTATGACCCTTTCCAGATACTTATTTTTGGTTGGCTTCTATCTTTAACCCACTCCTTCACATCAACACTGAATTTTAGTGAGTTTATGAATTTATTATCTTCTGGACTACATTACTGTTACTCAAGGTGCTCAGGGGATGGTAGAGATGTAATTGTGTAGCTTGGTCTCCTCCTCAAGATAGATTCCTGGACTCCAGAGAATCCAACAAGATATGATCATAACTTTTTCGTAGACCCTCAACCTGGGGTTGCCAACAGCTATGCACACCCAAAAAGCTTGAAAGACTCCTCCCCATGACACTTTGTTCCTCTTTTTTTTTTTTTAAGATTTTATTTATTGATTTGACAGACAGAGATCACAAGTAGGCAGAGAGGCAGGCAGAGAGAGAGGAGGAAGCAGGCTCCCTGCTGAGCAGAGAGCCTGATGCAGGGTTTGATCCCAGGACCCTGAGATCATGACCCAAGCCCAAGGCAGAGGCTTTAACCCACTGAGCCTCCCAGGCACCCCTGACACTTTGTTCCTAATTGGAAGGCACTATTAATACCAAAGTTATGTTCACCAAAATGTTCCTTTATGTTGAGGCAAAATTTCTACTCCAAGGATTGGCTGCTGAATATCAGCAGTAATTATGCCTTATGCAAATAAAAATTTTTTTAAAGTCAGTCTTCTGCCAAGAAGAGCCTATTTACGCTAATGGGGATGATTTGTAGGTAAATTCTATGCAAGCCAAATTTAGGAGTAGGCTTCAACCTGAAGATTTTAACCTATTAGAGAATTGTTTCAAGGAACTACAGAAAGATCAGGATACCAAAATAGAGCAGACACAGCCAAATCTGATGCAGTGAAAAATAATCAGGAATCACACCATTTTTGCTTCCTCCATCAGGATCTCTGAAGAAAGAGATGTTGTCCATTTTCTTTTTCCTTTTTTTTTTTTTAAGATTTTATTTATTTGAGAGAGAGAAAATACAAGCCAGGAGAGGGGCAGAGTGAGTGGGAACACAGACTACCTGCTGAGCAAGGAGCCCAATGTGGGGCTCGATGTGGGGCTCGATTCCAGGACCCTGAGATCATGACCCAAGCCAAAGCCAGACACTGAACCAACTGAGCCACCCAGTTGCCCTGATACTGTTCATTTTCAAATGAAAATCTATGGCTCAAAACCTTCTCCTACGGTTTAATCCCCACCCCACTGTTTATTTGTATAGATACAACCTGAATGACCTGATTCATTTCCGATTCATTTCATTTAAACAACTGCATAATCATACTATGAGAATAGAGCCTTGAGGGGTTAAAAGGTGAGCGGAGAATGTGGGGGAGTTGCAGCTAATTTCAATGTAAGATGGGCAATTAAATCAAGTATGACTTGGTCAGCAAACCGCATGAAAGACAAGTGACTTATAAATAGAATTTCAAGGTGGGGGAAGTGAAGGCCAAAATCTCTTTTCCTGTGACTGCATTCTCAATGATAATTTGACAAAGGCACAAGGGTCCAAAAATTATGGAGGAGAAAATGTCTAACCTTTAGCCTAATGTCTAATTACAATAAGAGAATGCAATAAAATATTCCAGAAAGCAAAAATACACTCAGAGAATAAAAATCAGGGGAAATTATTCCAGTTCTGAACCAACTACTAATGAGACCACAGTAGGAATACCACCCAGTTGTTGGAATCTTGTTAAAGCAAAGGAAGTTAAAAGAAATAGGAGAGGAAAACTCTGAGTAGTCCTATGATTGAAATGAAAGGGGCTCCAGCAATATAAAATAGGTTTAAGATAAAGACCACAATTCCTTTTAGTGGAGAGCATCACATGAACGAATGGGAGAATGTGACAAAGCAGAAGCAGACTGTGGGTGAATGGAACATGTTTCAAACCATCATGGTTTCTGGTTCTGGATTCATCATGGTTCTAGATCATCACTTCATCAACACTGAAATAAGTCTTTCTACATGAAACACAAAAGGGAGGTCAATAAAATAGAGCAATGAAAGTTTAAAATAAAATATCCCGATGAGGGCTGGGGGCAGTTTTTAGTTGCAAGGACAAAGCCAACTGTTATGCAGACTGCCTCCATAAGTCTTTGACACATAAGGTGAACATACTCTAAAGAAAAACTGTCGCCCACCATGAGAGGGCCATGTTTTCTAATTAAACATGAAAAGAAATAGTCTCAAACGGTTACAGATGTTCAGCGTATTCATTGTAGCATGTCAGTTCAACCCCATGAAGCCTGATTAGCCACAAGTATAAATGGGCCATTTGAAGAACAGGGGGAGCAACTGGCAGTGGCCAGAAGGAGCAGAGCCATAGCAGAGAGTGAGAGTATCATGGGAGGAATGCATCGGGACTAGTGGGTTAGGAGGTTCTACAAAACAATCAACGTATGTGTTAACTCAATGGGGGGAATCCTTTCAAATGCATACATATATTAAACCATCACATAAACTTTGAATATCTCCATTTTTTTTGCCAATTATATTTCAGTAAAGTTGGTTGGGGGGAGCACAAAACAGGGACGGACTATTCAGTCCATGAGAACTTGGGATATGCTAAAATGCTTTCTACGAGTGGGAGAGTTGCAGACCTCATCTGGTCCGATGCTGAGGCTAGGTTAGCTTTGAGAATGACTCTGACTGTGACCATTCTCTTTCCTTCTGAAGAAATAACTGTTCATCAAGAGAGGGACCTTCAGCTCACTGCTGACCCTTGAGCAGATTCATTCAATTTGGCAGATCCAACCTAGACATGCGTCTGTTTCCAACCATCTCTGACCACATCACCTATCTCTGTACTCTTAGGCTTGCTTTTTCTAACAGAAAGCTTCAGGAGAGAGCAGCATAGCTGTACAACCAAACGAATGCTCTTATTTCCTATGTCAAAAACCTAAAAAAGCAATTTTACCAATACCACCCCATAGACAGAGATCATGGGTGTCTGTAAAAATGCTATACCTTAGGTACCAAAATTTTGCTAGAAATGCAACATCTTCTGGGGCATTTCTGAGAGCAGCTTGACTAGAAGTGCTCTCCCTGTGAGATGGTGGCCAAGCTAAGAGACACACTGGCCACATTTAGTTGAACAGTCATTTGATCTATAAAAACAGCTGCACTGCTTGGTCTGAATGCATTTGAAATCCTCCGCCTATTTTGCATTAGCATGAACCTCTAAGAAGGTCTGTTACCTGTTTTAATTAGAAGATGAATGCACTTCACACTGAAATTTGGCAAAAACTATTTACTTGGGCAGTGCTGAACCAAGAGTCACATCCTCTCACCTCCTCCACTGGGAAGGGAACTGGAGTTAATGCTTTCAGGACAGGAATAGCATCAATTTGAGTATCACATCTCATACATTGATCCTTCAGAGCTTTGAACAAAGAACAGAATATTAGTCCCCTCATTGCCCAAGGAGGATGTTAACCTGCACCCCTGTAAGAGCGAGGACACCACTAAAGTCACCTTCCCCCGCTGGATGGGCCAGCTGCCAACTGTGAACGGGAACTTGGTTAGAGTAAAAGATTCTTTGTCAGGAATGTGGAAATTGTGACATTAGGGACTAGCCTGGGCTGGAGGATAAAGCTTCAATGAAATTTGCAAGTTCATTTTGGTTTATATACCTGTTGGAGCTGAGACATTAAATGCAGAAGGCTTTTAATCTAGGTATTTTAAACACTACTTGATACCGTGGACTAGTGCCACTCAACAGAGAGTACTTCAAGGACAGAGCTATCTCTGAACCAGAATAAGACCCCAGGAAGGCTGATTCAGCCCAGAGCATTTGGGACGGGGTTATTTTCTTTTGTTTCAACATTCACTTTTGACAGAACTGGCTTTTCTCTTCGCCCCTGCTGGAGAGCTAATAACTTCCTTCCCGTTCACCTTACTCCAGTCCCCCACACAGGCGAGCGCAGCTGACTCAGTATGCAGGGATGCCCTGTGTTCTATTTACATTTATTTTTATCAGTCATTTGCTATCAAGATATTGAGAGAGATGCCCTAAGTAAGCAAACACAGGAGCGGGTCAGGTAGGTTAGCCTGACAAAAAAACAACATGGAAGAAATAGCTCCAGAGCATAGGCTGCAATTCAGTATTAGAGCAAGTCACAGGCGATACAAAAGGAAGATTACAGCCAAACCCTCTCCTGTCTCAGGCAGTGCTATTTGTTCCTGAGATTTCTAAAGATGTGTTCAATTCCTGCACACATCTGAGAGTTCTACAGCTGTGGCTAACATTGAAAATAAATAATCCAAATCAGCTTGGCCATATTAACTGTGAAATCCACTTTACTAGTGAGATAGAATTTACTTCAGGCCATATAGGTCAATAGCTTTGGAGAGGGAATTCCAAAGATGAAGGCCCTTCATAGAAAATGCTCAGCCTTCAGACCTGTGTAGTTCTAAATCAGAGGGCTTAGCACCTCCAAGCCCTCCAGCTGCTGTGAGGGCAAACCCAGGAAAGAGGTGGTCATTGGATATAACCTAAATCCCCTCTCTGCTGCCTCCCCTCAACCCCTGAAACAGAATGCTGTTGAGGTCTGCTACCTTGATTCCCCTGAAAGCAAAGAGGCAACTCATGAGGTATGGAAGCCTGGAGGGAACAAAGGCAAGTGTGAACGTGTGTGAGCTCATACTTTGGCATGATGAAAAGTAGGTACTCTTCAAAAGGTCTGCTCTGTGGCAGAGGGGCTCGTTACTGAGAGCAGAGCTTCACTGCCCACACAAAGGCAAGTAGAGAGGGAAGGGGCTGAGGGAGGTTAGAATGCAGACAATATGGAACCAGAGATTGTGGAATCTTAAAATCTGTGGGCCACTGGCAAAGTAATTTAAAGATACCGGTAAGGGCCAAGAGCAAAGAACAAACTTGGCAGGAAGATGTGTTTTCCTGTTTACTGTGTGCAGGTAGCTTTTGGAAATTTTAGTTAGGAAAAAAAAATGCTAATCAGCCAAAATGAAAATGAATCTGGGGTAGGCAGAATAATGGGCCCCCAAAGATGTCTACATTCTAAATTCTGGAACCTGTGAATAGGTTAGATTACATGGCAAAGAGGAATTACAGTGTAGATGGAATTAAGGTTGATAATCAGCTCAACCTAAAATAAATAGATTATTCTAGATTATCCTCATGGCCCCAGCAAAATCACGGGGGGTCCTTAGAAGTAGAAGAGGAAGACCGAAGGAGTTTACGTGACGCAGGTTGCTGCTGGCTCTGAAGATGGAATGGGAAGGTGGCAAGCCCAGAACCGCAGTACAGGCAAGGAAACAGGTTCTCCCCTAGTGCCTCTAAAAGAGAACGCAGCCCTGTCAACACCTGAACTTGACTTCACTGAGACTCGTATGAGCAAATACAAGATAATAAATTTGTGTTGTTTTATGTCACTTAGTTGGTGGCAATTTATTACAGCAGCAATAAGAAAGAGAACAATAAGACAGAGCCCAAGAGTTGCTTGGCACGTACATGTGCAGTTTTTGCATTAAGCTCTGTCTGGGGTGATGACTGCCAGGAAATCAACAAACACTTGGGGAAAAGAAAATGGAATTTGTTACCTAAATGAAAGGCATGATACTCTTTCTGCTTGGGTGGCTAGCTAGCATCCTGGTTTCATCTCCTGTATATTATGTGGTAGCCTGCTGGGAATGAGAACAACATTTAGCACTTATTATCCCAGGAGAACTAATTTCCAACACGTAGTTGATCCCAACAGTGCTAGGTTGATCCTAAGGGATGAGTTGTTAAGCGATCAGCCATATAGCTAAAGGCTATTCGACCAAAGAATGTCCCAAAGAATGGGACAGTCACCTGTCAACTTGTGGTTTCTGAATACCTGAAACCCTACTGTTGGCGAAATTTCTCCCTGCACTCCTGCGGGCCCCAGGGGCAGGCAGGGGTGGGAGATAAGGTAGGGAAGACCATCCAGTTTTCCTTTCAAACTCAGGAGGAGATTAAGAAAAAGATAGTGGTTGTGCCACATTCAAGGTCATTCAAAAGAGGCAGTGTTACAGGGAGAAAAGAATTCCAGGACACAGAAACTTGGGTTCCCAAATTACTAACACATTCACCTGAGAACTGAAAACTGCATTAACTTCAGGTGGGGAGATGTCTAAATATCCAATGTGACCCTGCTTTTAATTTGTATGACTCTTCATGTGACGGGTAAACTAAAAAATTTCGGATTTGATCCATCTCTATGATTTCATCCATTTTTAAATATAACACATTGTTCACAGCACATGGCACATAACCATTAATGATCAGCATCCTTTGATAAAAAGACACTACTAAAGTTATTAGAGAAGACTGGAGAGATACTAAGGTAGGGTTTGTTAGACATTGTCTCTTTCATGTGTACCCTGATGATTCTTACTACCTGGTGGCCCCATTACATTTTCAACAAGTGGCTAATGGGAAGGGTCTGGTGCTAACTGAACTTAAGGACTGAAGAGGAGCCAGTGGGTGAGCCCTGGGGCGTGGTCTCCTCTGAATGAGCAAGCACATTTTCAACACAATTGGCTGCCTAATCGCGTGTTGCAAACTTGGCTGATGTATTTGGATGTGTAAGCAATTATGTTTCCGCTAAAAGCCTTGGTTGGTAATGCTTCTGTTCTCCATTTCTTACAACTGAACTAACAGAGGGAAGAAATGGTATGAAAATGGTTTTCAATATGTTTTGTTTTGCTTTTCAACTTTTCTTTTCAAAACATTTTTCAATTAAGCTAGCCAATGGATCCAAAGTTTATTATACCCCAAATACCACACAAAATAGATAACAAAGAGAGGGGCGCCTGGGTGGCTCAGTGGGTTAAAGCCTCTGCCTTCGGCTCAGGTCATGACCCCAGGGTCCTGGAATTGAGCCCCGAATGGGGCTCTCTGCTCAGCGGGGAGCCTGCTTCCCCCTCTCTCTCTGCCTGCCTCTCTGCCTACTTGTGATCTCTGTCAAATAAATTTTTTTTAAAAAAAGATAACAAAGAGAAAAACAGCAGAAAATAAAAGTAGTTTTGCTAATAAAACAACTCTGATGAAAAACCCTGCATGTTTGCATTAAACCACATTATTTACATGAGATTTATTGTACTGAGTACTTCTCTGTTACTAGCCACAGGGTTGGTTCTGAGTACCGAGGAGTAAGGCTGTGTGGTCTCTGATCTCAAGAAACACCTCTGAGTTGACCTTTGACAGATACCAGCTAAATGTCTGCATCACCTAAAAGTTCAAGAGATGAGACCCTTCATTTCCAAAAGAACAATAACTATAAACCACAGGCTCTGACGATTTTGCTTTTCAATAACCAGTCCTACCACAGCATCCAACAAGATTTTTGTAGCTCATCTAACACTTCATGTTGCTAATGAATTTCAAAATTGTTTGCATTAATTCATTGGGTGCCAAGAAACAGCAGTCATGCTGCTGCCTCAAATCATCTGGGAAATTCAGCAGGCCACAAAGAAATTAAAAAAAAAAATTAAAAACAGCCATATCTTTCACAGAAATATGGAATTCAGGTCTCTGAAAACACTTGTTCTTGCAATCACTTCCTGCAGACATTGCACACAATAGCGCTTCAGAATTTCAAGTTCAGTGAGAACTTACCATTCTTTCATTAAAATGCCTCCACGTGCAAAACCAAACTCACGCTTCACATGTAAGCAGCTGTGGGGAAAATAAAAACTCTACATTTGAATTCCAGCTCTTCTGCTAATCCTGCAACATTAGCTATTTCACTGTAGCCCTTTCTGATCTGATAAATGGGGAAATTTCTCATGTCACGGAATGGTTATGAGCATCAAATATGATGACATATGAGAATTTGCCTAGGCGAGTGCCTGGGCACTCAGAGAATCTCTGAAGACCTACATCTGAGAGAGAAGCCCCCAAAACATCTAGTGTCAAAAACCAGTCAGAGCTCCCTGCCAACAGGCACAGGGCTTAGCAAACCGAGAGGACTCTTAAAGGGCTCACGTCCTCTTTGCCGACTCACCTGCCCAGAGGTCCAGCGCAGAAGTAGCGGGTGGAGAGGCGCCCAGACAAAGAGGGACATATTTGCTGGTCATGGGAGAACTGGTCCGAAAGGCCGGTGACTGGTTTGGAGAGCATCCGGAGGCCGCCTAAGACACACGCCCTGGCAGAAGCTGATGGGCGCCATCTTTACGCTGACCATCTGCTGAGCTCTAGAGCGCAGGCGCCAGAGCCAACTTTTTTTTTTTGCCTTCTTGTTCCCCCACCCACTAACGCTGGGTCTTATTAATGAGTTGAAATATGGGGTGGTGGGGTTATGGACATCGGGGAAGGTATGTGCTATGGTGAGTGCTGTGAAGTGTGTAAACCTGGTGATTCACAGACCTGTACCCCTGGGGCTAATAAGACATTATATGTTAATAAAAGTGGTCTAGACCAATTGAACTCTATATCTGGAACTTAAAAAAGAAAAGTTGGAATACGTACTGACCTAAGATTTTTCAAAATGTTTTCAAACTCTGTCACCAAGATTATAAGTGGCTTTCCATGACAATGGAAATTTAGTATTAAAGACGATTGTGTGAGTTCTTCTGGTGTTCAGTATTATAATGTGTTGTTTACCTTGAGAACTGATGAAATGATGTCACCTTGCATGACTTTTCATGGCCATCCCGGCACTTTGCATATATGCATGACTTTCAAGTTTGGATTTATCAATGAAAAGAATAACATAACATGTAACATTCACTGTCACACTTAGCAAATGAATATATCCAATGGACTTAGATTTTACTTTTTCTGAAATTCTTTCCAGTATCGTCAATTACTGCTTAGGAAGATAAACACCAGCTTCTTAACCTTTACAATATTCTTACTCTCCTGGGAACAACCCATGATTTTTAGAGCACAGAAATCAAGAGTGAGTGTTCATGCAGATTTAGTTATTTCCACAGCCGGACACTATAGCTAATTCTTCTGGTTGATTTTCTCACATCAGATTCTTCCCTTTTGAAGGCAAGGGCATTTTGGATTGTATAAAGGACAGCGTGGGCTAAAGGCTCAGGCTGTCCCAGGGGCTGACAGATAATGCCACCAAT
>ML110931.1:32500-34856 GCA_003697995.1 Taxidea taxus jeffersonii | reverse complement strand
GCCCCACGAGTTCATGTTTTATATTGGCTTCCCTACTGGAGTCTTGAAAAAAGAAAGAGAAGGCTCAAAGAGGCATAGTAGGTACAGCCCATAACGATAGATTGGAAAGAGAATCCACGGGCCATCCCACCTCCGTCACCTACAGGAAGGGCGAGATGATGATACTACATTTTCTTCAACCTAATTCTCATCTGTAGCCCTTTTTCTTGAGATTCCGGTCTTTTGCTAATTGACTTGTAAATGTACTGCCTGTGTGTCAGTGGACTCTGCCAGGTGCTCCAGGAAGTCTGTGTGGACCAATCAGAGTTGGAAAATTACACGGAACCAATTTTCCACATAAGGCCCAGATCCTACATTCATTCCCACTCCCTTAGACAGTGTTTGGAGTAACACATCCCAGTAGGTTAACTCCCACCAGTGCCCTCTCTTGTCAAAGGGCTATGCAATGGGAAGCCTCCAGCACTAGAAGGGGCTCTCCATATCTCAGTCAAGCAAATTTTGAATTCTTCAGTACTGGCCGTGTTTTCCTTAAAGTCAAAAGGTAAATGGGTGGTTTTTGTGACCCTGTGGGCAAGTAAAGCTTATTGACGCAAAATCCACCTTTGAGAACAGTTATAGTGATCACTAAATATAAGGTTGCTTCCTATTAGCTTTTTGATGAGCTTTAATATCACCGTTTATGAGAGAGCTAAGTTAAAGAAAAATGGATTCTCTTTTGTTCAAGCCATAATTCCTGGGTTGTCTGGCATACAATATAAAAATTTTTTCCTCCTGATTTTGATTAGGTCTCTTGAAAATATACCTGGATATGTCATTTAACTTCTGCCAAGGAGCTTGAAGCCTCTTTTTGGATGACTGATCTCAATGTGTCTCTCTCTCAAGTTCTATGTATCGTATCATATGTGCTCTTCAAATGACCCAATAATTTTTTCTAAATGCTAGAAATAACAGCTGTAGTGCCAGAATGCCTCCCTTAGAAAATTGAGATAGTAATGGTTATCTGCCTAGTTTGCTCCCTCACAAAAATGGCAGCACACATTATCCAATAATAACTTTAAATTTATGTGGAGAAAAATTAATGAAATATGTCCTTTTTGTGGTGGACACTACTATAAGATTATTTATAAAATGATGGAAAAATGAAAGGTGAAATAAACATTGTCAAATAACAAACATAACCAATTATGTATCAGAATAAATATTAAATCAACACTCAACAGTGGCAGATAAGGAGAACATATGTGAAAACCAGATGTCAGAGACTGGAAACAACCAAAATGCTGGATTCTTCCACGAGACTCACACAGATTTTCATGGCTATGAGGAAACCAGTTTGACCTAAAGAAGTATTTTAAAAATTCTTTGCAATCTTACTCCTTTTTATTAACTTTGAACTAATCCCTATTATCAAAGAGGCCAAAACTATGAATCAATCCATTGCTAGAAAGCTTTTGATATTATTACAGGACTTTTAACATCTAGGTCCAATGTCTGCAGATGAAATGATGTGTCTTGAGGTTCTGTTGATTTGGTTTCTTATAGATTAGCTGCTTAGCTGTTCTTTCTCTGATGAAGGGCGCTAAATAGAACACTTACACGTTGGTGCAGAGTTCAATTCCAAGGACTTTCTGGCTGGTGTTTACTCAAATTTTTGAAAAAAAGTTTTCAATTTTTTCTCCCCCAAAGCTTAATTTTTTGGCTATGAAGGCTATGTGACTCTATGATCACAATAACGCTATATTAGGAGAAAATCATTTTTTAATTTTATAACTTTCCCCTGAGAGTTCTTGTTAATTTTCTTCAGCACATTTCATCTAAAAGGATTTGTAGTTTTAAATGCTGCCTTTATATAGCATCTTTTAAATATATTTAAAGGAGAATTAAACAGGGAAGGCAAGTCAGGTGTTCCCTCCCATGTGTCACATGCCCCAGGATACTAAGGATATAGCCTGTCTTGGAAGGTAGGAAGAGAGCGGTGGTTTGGGGTCTCTGCCTCAGATCAGCATCCCCGTATGGGGTTATGGGAACATGCGAGCACCTCTGCACAATTGCCGAGGGCAATAGCAAATTGTTACCGAAATGCATAGGATCTATCTGCAAGGGATTGAGGAGAATCACAGAGCTAGTTGAGTGTCAAATTGATGACCTCTTCAGCTTTATAGTCATGACATGAAGAGTTGAACAATTACGTATCATGTCAGGTCAGAGCAGGAACATTTCCTTTAGTAACTTTTCCTTATCACTTCTCCATTCTACATACCTTGCCCTCTGCATGGGAATGTTCTCTGCTAACACTTCAACCTCACTGACCCTCAAATATGAAGAAGGGGACAATCATTTCTCTTATGTAGATGTT
>ML110931.1:0-22500 GCA_003697995.1 Taxidea taxus jeffersonii | reverse complement strand
TATGCAAAAAATAAACTGTTTGTTCCTAGTGAAAGGTTACATAGTTGATTAGAAAATTAGAAACATGCAGTTCAGGTAAGGTGCACCATAGAGGTGATGGTGGGGAATCTATGTATAATCTTGTGCTCCTGGGTACCCACAGATGATAAAAGAGAGTAAAAGCCTGAAATCATAAAAGTGGTTTATGAGGATCATTTTAAAGACGAAACCAACTATTTTTACAAAAAAAAAAAAAAACAACTACCCATTGAATTCAACAACTACTTTGACTCAGTGTTTCATTGAACTAGCCAATAGTTTGAGTAAAATGACTGATAAACCAATTCGTTATTATGGTACCACATAGACACATCCAGAATTATAAACACTTATTAAATCTAATGTTAATATTCCCAAAGTACCCTCTAAAATGTACAAATGAAATCTTTTAATAAGATTACTTCTGAAAGTAATCTTATTCGTTTAAGTTCATATTCATTTAATGACTTTTATTAAAAATGACGTTTTGATTTAATAATCATTATAAGTTGAATTTATAATTTTGGATTTTCCAAGTTCAATCTGGGATTCAGAACATTTTAGCAAATGCCAAAACTCTAAATACTGGAAATAATTAGAATGAACTTCTAAGGTTAATATAATAGCACCTTTTCCCAATTAGGTCTCATAAATGACCTATGAATATTCAAAACTTTCAAGCTTAAATAGCTGAATATTTCTAAACAGATACTTAGTGGCTGATGAGATACACACAGATATCTAGCACTGTTCAATGGGATTACCCTCAAGTCAATTAATATCATTTTGGGCATCCTGTATTTTAGTCAAAAGATGTGACCTTTCATGTAGTTGGTGTGTCTTAATGATGAGAGCTTGGAGAAGACCTAAGTGGTCTCTCTACTCTTATTTCCTAATTCCCTGCTCCACTCTCATTGGCCCCTCAGCTGCAGTGCTGCCATATTATGAGTATCCAATTCTTTGGGGTTTACTTTTCTGGGTTGGATTTTAATTGAATAAAAAACCTGTGGGAAAGTCTCAAATTTTGGATAAAGAAGAATAGCAAACATGATGTATTTTTTTAAAACACAAACATATAGAGATAATTTTTGAAAAAGGATATAGCTATGAAGGTATGTTCCTTTGCATTTCTGAAGGATTTTGATGTGCAAGGAGTGTTTATTTAATTATGTCACTGCCTTGTACACAAATCTGTGTGACCTGAGATACAGAGGATGAGACAGAATTAAGCCAAAAGCTCTCAGTCATTCTCAGTAGGTAGGACTCAACTGACCTATGAACAAGAGCATTTCTGAATAAAATGTCTCTTCCAGATGCCAAATATTATCCCTAAAACATCATGCTTAGCCATCAAAAGAAAGGAAATCTTGCCATTTGCAATGACATGGATGGAACGAGAGGGTATTATGCTTAGCGAATTAAGTCAATCAGAGAAAGACAACTATCATATGATCTCCCTGATATGAGGAAGGGGAGATGCAATGTGGGGGGCTTGTGGGGTAGGAAAAGAATAAATGAAACAAGATGGGATCGGGAGGGAGACAAACCATAAGAGACTCTTAATCTCACAAAAGAAACTGCGGGTTGCCGGGGGGGAAGGGGGGTTGGGAGAGGGTGGTGGGGTTATGGACATTGGGGAGGGTATGTGCTGTGCTGAGTGCCGTGAAGTGTGTAAACCTGGCGATTCACAGACCCGTACCCCTGGGGCTAATAATACTTTATATGTTAATAAATAAATAAATAAATAAATAATAAAAACAAACAAAACCCATCATGCTTAGTTCCTACTCCAAGTCACTTCACATGCTGACTTAGTCTATGTGCTGTCCTCAAACCTCTGTGTGTACACAGAACCCGAAATTCTGTTCAGTTCTGTGTTTTACCCATGCACAACCTGTCTGCTGTTTAAAGATCAACTTTTATCTACTTCTAAAGACTTGATTTAACCATCCAGTTTGCACTGATCTCCCACCTTGTCCCTCCAAAGCATTTTTTATTCGTTTGTTTGTTAATCATTCTGATGCTCGAAACTATAGAATCTTTGAATCCTAAGATTCTATCAAACATAATTTTATTCAATGCTCCCACTATATAGATTAGAAAAGAAGCCACTTTCCAAGTGTTGTAAGCACAGCTAAAGCCAGGACTGGCACACACGTTGGCTTCTGGAAAGTTTCTTGGAATCTTGTTATTCTTGCTATCCCATGTTGCCTTAATGAGGTGCACTGCAACTCTTTCTAGTGGTGGCTGTACCGTCTTTCCAATGAGGCTATGAACTTCACAGACCAGGAGAGCTACACATATAGCAAACACCTACTAAATACATGTTGATCAAATGAATGATGTGCCATCAAGTCACTAAGAATTTCAGTTGCACTAAATCTAAAAGAGAAAATTCTGGGATGCCTGGCTGGCTCAGCCCATGTATGGAACATGTAACTCTTCATCTCAGGGTAAAGAGTTCAAGCCCTGCACTGGGTGTGGAGCCTACTAAAGAGAGAGAGAGAGAGAGAGAGAGAGAGAGAGAGAGAGGGAGAGAAAGGGAGGGAAGGAGGGAAAGGAAAAATTTCTTTCTGGAATTAAGTATTCTTGGAATCCTTTCCATCCAGAATTAGTTTTCAAACAAAGTATGAGACTGGGAAAGATGTTAATAAAACTTCCCTTAAGGTTATGGTATTAGGCTGTTAACTTACTAAAATAAAGTGAAATCAAAGCCAATAGTCATTCATACTCAATTTTCTAAAATGCTGATTGCTACCAATCTAATATCTAAGAAAGAAATAAAAGGTAACAAGAGAGGGTAAACATCTCTGAGAATAAAATTGCTTGAAAGTTCCAGGACCTCTGCCTATAAATGAATGGAATCCTTTCCAATGAAAAGTAAAATTAGATCATGATTACCCCTACTCATATGAAGTTTCTCATTTTTGGATCTCAGAGAGCTCCATGCTTCCACTCATTCTGTTGTGTGAGAATTGAAGGGAAATCATACACCAGGAGACCACATGTCTTTGGTGGATTGTAGGACAAATGGGACATTAGTCTCTTCTGTGGCCATTAGCAATCTTTCCCTATTTGCCCCCATTACAGATATGAGGGTCATTTAAATTTTTTTTTTAAGATTTTATTTATTTGTTAGAGAGAGAGAAAGAGAGAGAGAGCACAAACATGGGGAGTGGCAGGAAGAGAGAGAAGCGGGCTCCCTACTGAGCAAGGAACCTGATGCAGGATTTGATCCCAGGACTCTGGGATCATGTCCTGAGCTGAAGGCAGATGCTTAACTGACTGAGCCACCAAGTCATCCCTCATTTAATTTATTTTGGGGAAAAAAAAGGTAGATATTTCTGTAATGTTCATTTCTTTAAGGTACCTAATGTATGAACATCACTCTAGGATAATTAATTCTTCTAGGAAAATGCTCCCCTTCAGCATAGAAACATTTCTGATGATTCAAATAAAGGAATCCTTTTAAAGAAACACCTTCTCTGCTCAGTGCTCACCAGTTCTTCCCTCTGCATCCTCTTCTCCAATGAAATTACTTTACAGTTTTTAATTAACCAGGGTGTAATTTAGTATAACAAATTTTATGTACTTAATATTTTGATTAGCTTATAAGTATAGTATAAAATAACACTGAACTGTTTAGGCACCTCAATTATAACTTTGGTCATGCAGCAGTGGTTAAGTGGTTAATAATATATATACATATATGTATATGTATATATATAATAATATTGGCTTTGAGGATAAAACATTTGGGTTTGAATCCTGCCTCCCTTACTTCCTAGCTATGTGACTTTGGGGAAGTTACTTAATGTGTCTCTACCTCATTTTCTTTATTCACAAAGGAGGAATAAGAAAGTACCTATTTTATATAGTCATTATGAGGATTTAATGATTTTTTATATCTGTAAACCAGTTGGAACAGAGCCTGGGTCCTAAGTGATCAATACATGTTAGATACAGTCATGATACAATTACAAATACTTAAATACTTTTGGGGAAAAGATATGGTATAAATACATGAATTAATTTTTAAACACTGTATGAGCTTAATTAGCTCTAAAAATATTTTAGCCCTTCTCCCAAAGTGAGATTTTTATTACTGTATCAGAAAAGTCACAAAAGAATGATATATGGGTCCCACATATCAGATGCCAGGCATTAGGGTTATTAAAGTAATCCTAATAACAGCTGTCTTTCCTAAAAAGTACATTTAAGGTAATAAAATCAAGGGAACAAAATAACACAGCATATTCCAATAATTATTGCAAAGAATTATTTAACAATAATTTCCTAAACACTGAAACACTAAGCCAAAAAGTTCATGTCATATCTCAGATCATTTTTATTTTTATTTTTTAACATTTGTAAAATATTTTATTTATTTGAGAGAGAGAGAGAGTGAGCATGCAAGCAGGGGGAGGAGCAGAGGGAGAGGGACAAGAAGACACCATGCAGAGTGCAGAGCCTGACTCGGGGCTCAATAGCCTGATCCCGAGATCACGACCTGAGCCGAAATCAAGAATCCAATGCTTAACCGATTATACACCCCAGGTGCCCCAGATCTCGGATCATTTTCAGATCAACAGAGGAAGGCAAATTGCAAAGTAGAAGGGCCATCAATGCAAAGCTCTGTACATGGAGCTCCTATACTTATTCTCCTCAGTCATCCATCCCAGGCCTCATCATCAGTTTGTCATTAAAATCATTAACATGCATGCATTGAATGGTCCAGGCCTGCATCACATTTGCTGTGCATATTAGGGCTTATGAAGTCGGATTATATGTTTAGCTGGAGAAAACTTAACGAACTCAGAGTTGACTGAAAAGTGGAAATTTTCAGAGATCTGGCAACATACACACACCTATTAGGAAGAAATTTTTTCTGCCCAATATTCCTTTATGCTGTGGATTAAGCCAAGTCCCCTGTGTCTGTAATGATGTAAAGAGCTTCAATCTTGCTTTGATAGGAAAAGCCAATAATATTAACTATTATCTCTTAATGCCAATAATTAATTTAACAAAAGTTTATTGAGTAACTCTTTTATATAAGGCACTGCGGGGGCATTAAATATCTATGAAAGAACTTTCAGTCTAATATGGAAGAAATATGTACTCAAATAACTATGAGATGGCCGGTCATAAGTGTACTAAGAGAAGGAGCAATTAAGTGAGATGGGAGGAATTAACAGCTGGGAGAGATTACCTGTCTCTAAGAAGAATCCCAAAGTATGTATACTCTTAATGGAATTCTTTTAAGATAACAAAGTAAGAGAAAGCTCAGGTGGGCAAAAGAGAAATCCTTGACTCTTTTGGTGATGACTCTCTCTGGATTTGAAGATGGCTGAGATAGTCATCATGCCATTCTTCCCCCCAAATGATTTGAAATTTATGCACCGCTTACTTCAGTGATGACTTGAGGTGTCTTACAGATTAAACTGCAGTCTTTAATAATAAGTAAAGTAGAAGCTACTTCAAACAAATAAAATCAGTTGTTTCCAGGAATAAAACAGATGATATACATTTGAAACATCAAAGATTAAGCTTTATTTTTATTTTCTTTTTACTTAAGGACACAAAGAAAGAAAAGTAAAACTAGTAAGAGTCACTGGTTTTTACTGTCTTCCTCATGAGATCTTGCATGAAGGATAATAGAGACTTAGGTTTAACGTATCTTAAGGAGGAGTCTACGAAGTCTGTATTGGATGGTTTTGCCAGTCAATTATTTACTTATTGGGCATAACACAAGCCAGGCATCTGTATTAGTACAGACTTAGGAGGAACCAATCTTTGTAACAGAAGGATGCAGACAGAAGGTAAACTTTAGTAGTAGTTAACCTGATAAATATGTTGTATTTCTTTAAGTGGATTGGGATGCAAGTTTATCTTTGATTTTAAAGCAAATGACCCACTTGGTAAATAGTGGATATTCTTTCCAACTAGAATCTAGAAATTCACTGTGAATGGTTTAAAAGCTCTTCTTCCCACAAAATGGGAGATTTATAATACAGCTACTCTGTTTAGTCCACTAACTCCTATTTACTACAGAAAAGCAGTGACTTGCTTTTCTTGCTTAAAGAAGGCATTCCCACCTCCTAATTTAAGATAATTTACACTTGGGAGAATTCGAATGCTACTTGGAATTTCTTTAGATAATTGGAGGGCAACTATTTAGTGGTGGAGAGCTAGAAAGTCTTTTATTTTTACTTGACAGAAAGGTACAAAGCCAATAAATGAAATGGAAGTACTTCTAGAGGATAACAGTTACTTCTTGTTAGAAGTGAAAAGAATCAATTCGACACAATGTGCAAGCTGCTGGGCTAGGGGCTGATATGGACAATGATTTTCATAGAGTTTCTGGTGCCACAGAGGAAGTATGATGTATACACAAGTAACTTTGATACCAGGCAGGATGTGATCAATATCACAGTTGACAAAGTGTTAGGAAAGAGGGGAGGTAAATCCTGGCAATGCAATCAGTGAGTGCTTTATGAAGGAGGAAGGTGTCATTTCAGGTAGGCTTTAAAATATGTGAAAATGTTCATAATGCAGAGACAAGGCAAAGAGCCTTCCGAGTGGAAATGGGGAAAATGGATAATCTTAAATGTGTTGTGGGAACCCTGAGAGCGTGCAGAGGCCATGGAGAAAGGATAGTTGGTAATAAAGAAATATGTTAGAAAGCAGAACAAGGTCAGATGGTGAAGGGCCCTTGAGTTGCATTTTATGGAGTTTAAAATTTATTCTCTGCTAGCTGAAGGGCTATTGATGGTGTCTGAGCCTGGCAGTGAAAAGATAGAAGAGTTTTTGGAGGATTAACTTACAAAGCCTAGACTGAGTATAGGACACTGGACGCAGGGTTACCAGTTAGGAGGTCACTAAAACAGTGTAATAAGGTAATGATGGTCAGGACTGAGGTAGAGGGATTAGAAACAGTGGAGAGAAGTGAAGAATTTAGGCTATAGGTCAGGGAGTAAAAAGACTTTGCATCCTTTCTTCCTAAATTTATACATATGTGAAATAGTTCCCTCATAAACTCTACCATGGAGCTAGACGGGTCTAAATCTATGTGAAAACGTCTAAAAATTAAAAGAGATGATGACTGTTCATAATTCATACATAATTTTAGTTAATCTCTGTATTTGTTGTTTTAATTGCTCAAGGGAGAGGAGAAGTTGATTCCAGAAATCTTGGGTGTTAAAAAGTGGAAGACAGGAAGATACTGAAAATGAAACTCTATTGTCCTCTTTGTGATTATGATGCCAGTAGCAGCAATGACCACAAAAACTCATTAAGGCTATTGATATTTGGTATCAAGAAATTTGATTTATTTTTAAACTTTAGTCTATATTCTTAAGTTATTGTAAAGGCTTCATAAAAATAAAAAGCTTCTGCACAGTGAAGGAAACAATAAAACTAAAAGTCAACCCATGGAATGGGAGAAGACATTTGCAAATGGCATATCTGATAAAGGGTTAGTATCCAAAATATATCAAGGATTTATAAAGCTTAACACCCCCAAAATGAATAATCCAAATAAAAAATGAGCAGAAGACATGAACAGACATTTCTGCAAAGAAGACATCCAGATGGCCAAGAGACACATGAAAAAATGCTCAATATCACTCATTATAAAAAAAAAAAATCAAACCTACAATGAGCTATCCCCTCACACCTGTTGGAGTAGCTAAAATCAACAACACAGGAAATAATTAGGTGTTGGTGAGTTCACAGAGAAAGGGGAACCTCTTACACAGTTGATGAGAATGCAAACTGGGGTAGCCACTCTGGAAAACAGTATGGAGTTTCCTCAAAAAGTTAAAAATAGAACTATCCTATGATCTAGCAATTGCCCTAGTAGATATTTATCCAAAGAATGCAAAAATACTAATTTGAAGGGATGCACACGCCCCAATGTTTATAGCAGCATTATCTACATTAGCCAAATTATGGAAATAGCCTAAGTGTCCATAGACTGATGAACGGATACAGAAGAAGTGGTATATATGTACAATGGAATATTACTCAGCCTTAAGGAAGAATGAAATCTTGCCATTTGCAACAATATGGACGAAGCTAGAGAGTATTAAACTAAGTGATGTCAGTCAGCCCGAGAAAGATAAATACCATATGATTTCACACTCCTATGTGAAATTTAAGAAACAAAACAAATGAGCAAAGGGGAAAAAAAGAGAGAGAAACACAAAGTAAGAAACAGATTCTTAACTATGGAGGACAAACTGATGGTTCAGGGCGGGGGGAGGGAGGGACGGGTTAAGTAGGTGATGGGGATTAAGGAGGGCAGTTGTTGCAATGAGCACCAGATGTTGTATGGAAGAGCCAAATGACTAAACTAATCTTACACCGTATGTTAGCTAACTGGAATTTAAATAAAAACTAAAAAAAAAGAAAGAAAGAAAGAAAGAAAAATATTTTTTAAAACTGAGTATCAAAGAAAAAGGGCATAAAGTATGGATATTTTCTCAAGTCCAAAAAGTCTAGTATTTCCAGAGATGAGCAACAACAACAAAAAAAGAAGCAAGCCTTTTTAAAAGTGGGTAACATATACCTGTGAGGGTTTTGCTAAGAATCTCCAAATAATTGGCGAATTTTTAAAATGTCCCTACCCTACCATCAGCTTGAAGACTAATGAACTCTAAGACAGGGGTCCCATTCCCTATCCAATCTCAACCCACAGAGAGACCTCTCTAGGTATCTAGACTGCCCATACCAAGGTAGAAGAATTATTACCTATTCCCTGAACGAGACCCATGCTTTATACCACAGTCGCCTTTGCTCGTAATCCTCAAATCCTTCGCACCTATCCTCTCTTTCCTTACCTCTGCTTAATATTAAGTTGAAAAATTTGATTACTATTTTTGCAAGCAAAACTTGCCAAATAGCAATAATTTCATAAAGTTCACCCTAAAAATCTACTTCATGTTAGGCCTAACTCAAAGCCACAACCCCCACAAAGCCTTTTCTGATTCTCTGTGTACCTACACATAAGGCTTTGAATTTACAATTTGGTTGCAAGGCTCTTCCTTCCTCTATTTTGTCTCTCACACTATGTGCATCTCCATTCCTTTATTAGAGTTTTTACCTCTTTGTAGATACAGACCCTCTGCCAGTTTTCAGCGCAGTGTGTTGCACACAATAGTTGCTCATTAAATGTTTGTTCAACTTAAATGAATGAAACTTATCCCTGTTCTATGCAACCAGCCAAGCCTGTAGCAGAAGGAAATGCCAAGTAGCAACTGATGTTTATACTCTAGTTTAATCCTTCTGTTTTACAGCCCACCCTCAGTAGTGGTATACACCAAAAACACAGAGGACTAACTACATTAACAGACTGATTTGTTGCTTAGAGAAATGTGTTGCTTCTTCAGTTGTGAAATTTGTAAGTACCCCAAGGCACCAATGAAAGGCAGAAGAAATGTTAATGTTTGCCTATACCCTAAAGCAAAGATTCAAATTATAATGGGGAAGTTTAGCTTTTTAGATTGTGGTCACACAGCATATTCCCTAGAGGAATGTAAATTGTCTTCCTTTGCTCCTTACTCAGGACTAAGTAAAAGGTCTGATAAACTGTTTCTGGGTTCTGTTTTGTTCTTAGAATAAGAAAGTACTGTGAATAAATTTTTCTTAAACTGAGACATTCAAAATGTATTTAAGCAAATAGATGTTAGACTGTAAAGAATAAGTGTCCTTATTTAGATATTTAGATATTATCAATGTGACAATTAAAATATTTACATAGTGTCATTATGTCTGAGAAAAACTCAGTGGCATAATATAAACCTGATTGAGCCATTCAGAAATACAATATTTACTAATACCATGAACCTAATGATAAAATCTTAAAGTCTTAAATGTTATGGTAGATGCCAGCAAATGCTGTGAAAAAAAATTTACAGTTAATGGCTCATATCTACAATGCAGGCAATTTCAGGAAATGTAAAGTTAATTTTATCAAACACAAGTCAAAACTAAATGTAAGACTAGATTAAAATTGTTTTTGCATTTTATTCATTATAAGAGATTCCCTTGTATCTTTTCTTTAGGTAATCCTACTTATTTCAGAAAAACTGTAATACATTTCATACAGTGTACCTACCGAGAAGAGTAATAAACATTTTTTTTTTACAAAGAGATATAATATATCTTTTATAAATCTTATAAGAATATTTTTAGCCTTTCCTCTTGCCCTAGCACACCAGAAGGATAAATGCGCTTCCCTCAGTAACTATGGGTCTTTACTACAAAAAACGTTACTTCCAGGATAGTGGTAAAAAACCTATCCTCGGAACACCTGGGTGGCTCAGTTGGTTGAGCGGCTGCCTTCGGCTCAGGTCATGATCCCAGTGTCCTGGGATCCAGTCCCGCATCTGGCTCCTTGCTCAGTGGGGAGTCTGCTTCTCCCTCTGCCTCTGCCTGCCATTCTGTCTGCCTGTGCTCACTCTCTCTGACAAATAAATAAATAAAATCTTTTAAAAAAAAAAACCCTAATCTCATAAATAGTGTTAGGGCCCTAATGCTTCAATTTTACTGTGGAAACTTATTTCATTTGACCCAATATAGCAATCTTTATCCGGTGAAATGAACTTATATTTGCAGTTACTTGGAGAAACATACTGAGTATATTGAAATGTGTGTAGTCTCTAACCATACTTTACTTCTGCTCTGTTTAGTTTGGACACCTTCAACTTACATGGGATACACCATCTAACTCCAACAAAAAATATTTATAGTCATGCAAATTCTTTATCTCTTATCTTTATGTCCTAATTGTAGATTAATGACATTAAGAAATATCAGAGTATACTGAGTATTTCTATAGGCTAATACTGTCCACTGATTTGCATAGGATTTGACTGTTTCACAAAACAATACATGGTGGGACGTTCTTTTAACTATCTACCATGTCCATTTAGTTCTTGGCACATAACTGTTGCATGAATAATGATGACTACTAGTATATAAGCATTATAAAAAACTCAAAGTATAAGATTAGCACTTTATCAATTTTATAGGTGCTTGAAAAATTTTGATTTAATTACTTTGTATTTGCTAATGGCACAGCTCTCATGCTTATTACATAAATATCCTTGTTTGTAGATGTAAAATGAATTCCAAAACATAAACATGAATCTTTTATTAAGATGGAAAGATGTAGTTTCACGAGACTCAATTTTTGGTTTTGTTTGTTATTTTTGAGTAGCTAACTTTCTATTAACTGATATCTCAGTAGATATAGTCACATCAAATAAGTAATTTCTTAAAAGTTTGGGTTTTTTTTTCCCCAAAGATCAGTTTTATAGGAATACTGGTAAAATAATTGATGTTCATTTAGAAAGCATATGAAAAATGGAGATTAGGGAAATTCAGTTTTACTCATTTCCTTCTAGCACATATATAAGGAAATGGTATAATTATATTTGGAATTTAAGGGTAGATTTATAAAGATTACGTATAGTTATTTCCATTCATATAAAGTCATGTTGAAGTGAGAAACAATTCATGTGTCTTAAACATCAGTAACTCTTAAACATTTGTTAATATTTTGTGTAGGAAGTATTTTAGTTTGACATATCAAAGAAATAAGCTAATTAATAAAACTAAAGTTTTAAAAAAGGAAAAGTTTGTTTTTAAAAGAGAATATTTTCTTAATATATTTTAAGAGAATAGTAATATAAATATTAATAATATTAATAAATATTTTAAATATTAAGTACTTCTTAAAATGAGACATGATCTTAGGCTAATGCGAGTAATTAAATCACAAAGTTACACTGTTATTAAGAAATTATTTACTTAATTGTACTTAAGATTTTATTCTTTTGAAATAAGGTTGACTTCTTCCACTAAAATATAGATTTTATATTCTAAATTAAGCACACATTAGAGAAATATTTAATTCTCTTATTTACAATAGTCAGTAAGAAGTCCACATAAATAAAACAACTAGACATGATAAATTCACTATTAATTAATTAAGAAATTATAAAACCAATCTTTACTAGTATGGCTCAATTTTTTCCAGTTTATTATTTTTCAAAATTTTATTTTTGTAAACTAAAATAACATTTATCACAAAAATTTACTGTTGACTGAATTATCTTTATTTTGATTTGAATGAATCTCCACATAGCTACCATTAGAACAGTACTCAGAATTACTACTCCAGTATTACCTCATTTCAACAGACAGAAATTCTGCTTATTTCTTGATGAAAAGAAAAATATTCCTCTTCCCAGAAATGTGTAATTCTTAAGAGGGAGAGAAACACTGGAGCAAACAAATGATTCCTCATTCTATATATTCCTTGTCTTGTTTGTTTTATTCAGAATATAATTAGAAAATGCCCTACTCAATTCTCTGTACCTTTTTGCCTTGGCTAAAGATAAACAGACAAATTTTAATTTTTCATCTTAAGGTCAGAATACAACTTTAATCCTAATATATTTAATAAATCTTATATCTCCCTTAACCTGTCACCTAAAAAACCACACCCATTTAGTGTTTGATTGCAAAGGAATATTATTTCCAGATGATTATAATAAAAGTTTCTCTTCTAAGATACATTGCCTATCTAAACGATGCAGTTTATAATTCTATCCTACCTCCCAATGGGTCTGACCCTGAGATGGAGTTCCAAAGTTCCACTTAAAGTCAATAGAAGTTCTAAGAAATATAACAAAAAGGTGGATTAAGGTTAATAAACATAATTTTTTATAAGTTGCATGCATAAATATGTGTATCAAAATTTCTCTAAGATATTTTGCCCTTACCTTCAGCAGTATATTGAAATTTATTCAAATTTATGCAACATTGTTTAAAGAAACGGAATTTTACATGATTTGAAGGCTCACTCCCAAGTGATTTCAGATAGTTTTGCTGTAGTGCTCTTGAAAAAACATAACAACAAAATTCATTATGATTTATCACTCTATTTGATTGATAATAGTGATAGATGTGACCCAAACAGCTATAATAAGATGAAAATACAGATGTAATTGCTTTGATCCTAGATGAGCACAGATAGATTTTGCCCAATCTCGAATCATAGTAGTTGCCTGTTGAGATACAATTAGTACTATTCCATTTTGTGTCTCCCAAATAAAAACTTTCAACAAACGTCTGGCTATGGAGTGAAGGATCTTTTAATTCTAATCTGCTGGCCAGTGAAATAAAAAAAAAAAAGTCTAAATTACATCTTGACACTCAGCCATTAAGTCAGCTTTGGGGCTGCTCCAGAACTCCATTAAACCGTTCATCCAGGACTTGTGTTTTTGCCCTGCTTCTTGGACTAAGTCTCAGTCAAACTATCAGAATGGGTATGAGAGTACACAAAAGGTATGTCTGTGTTTGGCTCTAATTCCCTCTTTGATAACTTGGGTTCTGGGTCCTTGAAGGCCTTGTCCTCCAAGTCCTATAACTGGGTCCTCTGGCTGTGGCTAGTCCTTCCAGATGTGGCTCACTCATTTTTCTGGACTGCTGTCTATTTCCCTTTGCCAAATGGCCTGATGGGATACTTCCCATCCACTGCTAGCTCTTGTTAGAGCTATCTCCTGGATACCTTTACAGAGATGACTTTCCTCTGGGTTTACAGATGTATGGTTCATGTCATTAGGTCTGTCTAATCCGTGAGACTGGTTGCTCTGCTGAAACGATTCCTTTGCTCAAATTAAATGACTGACTCAAATTAAATAGAACTGACTCGTTCCGTTTTCTCCTGAGTTATGCTAAGTTATGCTGTTAGTTTTAAACATGAAATTGAAATAGGGAGTAAACCAATATTTACCTCTCATTCTAAATCTAATATGTTTTGTCCTTTTTTTGACCTGCTAATTAGCAAAAGGATCTTAGATCTAATGTTGCAAATGTAAATTTTTCTATAGTAAGGTAACATTGTGTGACCAATGAATACTTTTGCTCCCAACTTTTAACTGTGTTGATGATGCTACTCCATTTTTAGTCTTCAAAGATTAAGATAACGTTGAACAAACTAAAGAACGTGAGTTTCTGCTAGTTATATTAAACTAGTTGGTCATCTGTTGCTTATACAAATTCTTGAATTCTACCCTAATGATGAAAACTGCATATGGAAGGCAGAGACCCTGAGATAATGTTTTAAACTGTATTTTTTGGTGCCAAAGTATTCAAGTATATTGTGGTTCTTATGTTAATAATCAGTCTCAAATTCTGCCAAAGTAGTTAAAATACATATAATTTTAATATATATTAAAATATAATTTTGGGGGCGCCTGGGTGGCTCAGTGGGTTAAAGCCTCTGCCTTCAGCTCGGGTCATGATCTCAGGGTCCTGGGATCGAGCCCCGCATCGGGCTCTCTGCTCAGCAGGGAGCCTGCTTCTCCCTCTCTCTCTCTCTGCCTGCTTCTCTGCCTACTTGTGATCTCTGTCAAATAAATAAATAAATAAAATCTTTAAAAATATATATATAATTTTTATCATGGAAAGCAACTTCACATTAAGTAACATTCTAAAATGACATCTGACGTTGCATAATAAACACCTTTAGCCATAAAATGCTCATCGTCACCAAATATACATCTACTTCCCAATCCTGATGTCAAAAGCTGAAGTTAAAATACCATATGGGTATGCAAAAAACCCTTCTTTTTTCCCTGGTCATAGAGGTAGAAAGAAATTAATATGGAATAACAATATTCATTTTTTAGCAATTCAGTCAATGACATTTGACCCTTAGGGAGAGGAAATTTCTAAGGCTCAACTAGTCTAGTGCAAATGAAGATGTACCTTCTAAAAAAGTAACTTCTTTAGATATGAAACAGAAGCAGTAAGCTACAATACTATCAGCTAAAAGTTTTCTGACACACTTTGCCTAAGTAGTGGGGATTCGTACCATGGATATCAGATATCATCTCTACAGTTCTATAAAAATCCTTCAAAACCCTATAGGAACCCACAAATTTCCACAATTGGCACGGTAGGGATACAGCACCTTTTAGCTGAAGGCACCGTACCTCTGGGAGGATCTTTTTATTAAGAGGAACTAGAATGAGTTGTAAGTGCCACATATGGGGACCAGAATAATGTAAAAAAGAATAGCAGCCACGGAGCCACACTTGTAGCACTTAAAAAAAAAAAAAAAGATGAGATGATAAAGAGCTGGCATAATCATAAGTTCTGTACCATCACTTTGGAAAGAGATCTCAAAGCTAACTAGCAAAGTTAATGAAAAGTTCAGAGATTAAATAAAAATGGAATTAAATCAGAATGAAAATTAGGAGACCTAGAAATGTTAGGACCAAAAAAAAAAAAAAAATTAAAGGTGACTGAAAAGTTGTGAATTAGAAAATCTGCAAAAGCATATGTAAAGCAAGGGGGAAAAAAGCTTTTATGTTTAGAGCTTCATAAAGTCTCTTAATGATCCAAAATATCAACAAAAGTAAGTGTGGGCTTAACAGGCATGAAAACAAAGAGAAGGAGCATTTTATTTGCTCAAGTTGTCAGTCACTTTCAACTGTTTTCCTCTGAAATACAGAGCCACTCCAATTGTAAATGCTTTTGTCCACAGAGAGATCTAAGTTCTGTAGGGATTTTATATAAAATATCACCAACCAAAGGTGTAGGGTCTGCAAATTCTACATGTGCCTACAAAGAGCAATTTAAATTTTAAGGTGGCCAAAGAGAATAGGAGGAAGAAAGGCGATATTATATACTTAAATATCTTCATTATGCTTCCAAACAATTCATGATTTATACTAGATTTTCAATATTGTTTTACAAAATGGGAGTCCAGAAGTCCCTTTTAGCTGTGTTGCAAAATATCAGTGCCAGGACAGGCTGAGGTTTATCATTGAAATGACAGAAAAACTGAAGTTCTCAAGAACCATGCTGAAAAGAGGATGGGGACATACAAGGTATAGCAAGTTCTGGGGCATGTATAATATGTGTTCAACACCTTAATGAAAAAGATTACTGGGATCCCTACCGTAGTCCTGAAATAATGCTATGCTACTCCTTTTATGTGATGCCTCAGCTTTTGATTTCCTTACTCCAAAGTTTTGGCTTCTAAGGACACAACAAATTTATTTTCTAGTCTTATATGAACCATATTAACATTCCGATTCTATATAGAAGATCATTAACTCTCAAACTTCAAATATTTGCTTTAATAACAGGAAGAAAATATAATAATCACCTGCAACTAATATAGAATATTAGCAAGTAGAACTTTGAAATGACATAGAGGCTAAAAGGATTCAGGAATGACATGTAAGAAATGATCTGAAAACTCAACAGTAGGAGACTCTAATAATCAGAAAGGGGAACGACATGACAATGGAAGGCTTTGTGCGTTAAGCCCTCAATACAAAACTGGTTCAGGAAGACCACTGATTTTGATCTCTAGAAACAAAATTTGAAAATATAAAAATAGGAATCTCATTTAACATTTTTCAAGAGAAAAAAGGAAATTCTGAGCCAACTTATGGAGAGCGAGGAGAAACAACCGATTAGTAAAAAAAAGAAACAACCAAGTTGAGCTGAATATGGTAGGTATATCACTAAACTACTCTTTTTTATTTAGGTTTGCAAGGAGACAGGAAATGGAATGAGTTCACCTTTAAGTTCTGGTCTAAATGTTTTCTTGTCTTTTCAGTCAAGTCTAACACATTGGAGAAGAGATTAAGTTCAAATTATTTCTACTTGAACACAGCATCAATCCTCTGTAAGTAGTCTTTTTAAGAGACAAATATTGATATAAAATAGGAATCTAAATTAATTTTTCCATATTCTATAGAACTCTGAGAAGTCAATAAGCAGGGAATATTGGCATTGAGGTGCATAAGGAAAGAGTATTCTAAAATTGTAATGATACACAGCTCAGATTTTTATTTTTCTTTTTAGAAAGAGAGAGAGAAAGGGAGAAGTGGGGAAGGGCAGAGGGAGAGAGAGAATCTTAAGCAGTTCCACACCCACCACAAAGCCTGATGATGAGCTGGATCTCACACCCTGAGATCGTGACCGAGCCGAAATCAAGAGCCAGGTGCTGAATGAGGCACCCAGGCGCCCCGCAGCTCAGAATCTTAAGGGACATTTTCTTTCCATTGTTCAGACCATGATGGCTCTAGAACTTTTGACAGCAAGAGAAAATAAAGATTTAAAAAATCTATTTGATTGAAAAATTTCAAAACAAGTCTAAAAAGCTTAGCATATGGGATCTATATTATTCCCCCTGGCTTTAACCTTTCCTACTTTTTGCTAAAATACCCTTGAACATTCGATTTGATTAATAATGCATTAATTTCTGTAAATTTTTTTCTTTTTAATTCACCTGCAGCAAGATAAATAAAATCTAGCAAGGTCTGGGAAGATAATCACGAATGAGGTAAAGGGGCTTGTTACTTATTCTTCAGATAAATTTGAACAGTTATAAAATATATATAAACTAAATAATTAAAATTAAAAATAAAACTTCCTAGGTGTACTCTACCAATATTTAGAAAGATCTATTAGCTCCCACATAAAGATGAACATATTTAGTTATCTCTTCTTCCTAAAAGTCCCTTGTTCCCCTTCTTCCTCAGGGTTCCAAGAGAATCCTGGATTTTCCTCTTATAGGGATTACTTCATTAAGTGAAACCATTTCAAATAAATTGATCTCCTACAGTCATTAGCATATGGTTACTGACTACTTACTTTGCATGGTCTAACATGTCAGAGATTTCATATACTATAATGTGTCTAAAACACAGTTTCTGTCCTTTAGCTGGGGACATCTACAAAGCAAGCATGCGGTAGGCACGAAAGTGCACATGCTCACACCAAGGCCATGTTAGTTGCAGACAGTGGTACAGGGAGTAAGCTCTCCGGCATGCAGAACAAAGTGTGGGTCCCGATAGCAAGGCTACGGGGGCAAGCTTCCGGGAAAAGGAGGACCAGGCTCTTAAGGAAAAGTAGGACTGAAGTGAGAGAAAGAGGATGAAAAGCCAAAAAAGGAAAAGGCAGAAAGGCAAGTAGGGAAGGCAGAATGAATGCACTAGTTTGGCAAAAGCCTTCATTCAGGGCATTTTAAGAGTAAAACTTGGGAATGGAGAGAAAGTGTCAAATATGGAGCATCAAATTACAGAAAGCGGATGATAATTTAACATATTCTGTTCTCCAAAAATAATTTGTTAAGAAGCATTAACCCATAGCTATTCCGCTCTTCTAAAGCTTCAAACCATCTCTACCAATCCCAGGAATATGTCTGCATTCTCCGATGTTACCATTTGGATTTGGATTTTACCATTTTGGAGTGGGGTAAAAAGACTAAACAAACAAAGTTCGGTTTCCTGAGTCTAAGGACACTTATGTTCTTGGATTCAACAAGCAAAATGGTGAACATATCATTTTCCCCCTTAAGCCTATCCTCTTGTGACTTCTATTTCTCTTTATGAGCTTCAAGGTTGCTATGATTTCTCCTAATTCTCCTCTTTGTCCCCAGCATTCAGTGGGTTGTCTTGTCTGTTCCTTTTTTTTCCATGGCACTTCTTGTATTGATTCCTTGCTCTCCGTGCCCAATCTTGTACTTAGCTCAGGCACTATCTACCGCAAGAATTCATCTTCTGCTCTCAGTCTCTCTGTATCTTTCTTCTGCTCTCTAGTCTCTCCGAACTCCTGAAATCCTACCACCTGTGAGGGTCTTTCAGCCCACTCCCAGATTACTCTTCCTAAAGCACAGCTCTGACAGTGTGAAACTCAAGCTCCTAACATCACCAGGCTTCATACCAACTGAGACAAACACTGCAGCTTGATGTTTAAGACACTCACCAGTCTACTGCCACCACTTCATTTATTCTAAGTTCTATTTTTCTTTTTATATTCTAAATTCCTATGAAACCTAATACTCAGTGTTTTCTAGGCATAGATCATGAGTTCCTGTTCTGGGCTGGTATTATTCGTCTGAATTGTTAATTATCTATAACCTCAGATAACATTTTTTTTTCCCTCAAACATCTCTTATCCTGCTGAATCTGACTGAGTTAATGGCTCCCTACCATTAATTTCTGTCTCATATGGTTTCCTTTTGTGGATTGGCTTACTTCATGAATTATAAGAGGGGGTGAGAGGAAAAGGAAAAGGATGGCCAAGGAAACTAACCACATGTTTATGGAATGTCTTAAGAAAGGCATTAATATGTGAAATATCTTAGTATTATTTTTAGTTTCATTTAGAGTAACAATGAGGTATTACAAGATGTAATATAACTGTGTACACAGCACTATGAGGGACACGGGGAGGAATCACTATCTTTCATCTGAAAGAATCCTGCGAGGTAGACAATATTATTACTTACCTCATTTTCAATAGAGAAAACTGAGGAAAGAAATGAATCCTTCTCAGTGACTAAGTGCTAAATCTGGAATTGGAACCCCTACCATCTGTCCCAAGAGCCCAAATCCCGGAAGCCTTATGCCTTTCTGCCTCTCCTTCACTATTCTGTTAGTGTAACTACTCCCCTCCAAAAACAAGGACCATGGCTTCATTTCAGGGCACATAAGCATGCAGTTTAAATGTTCTCTAACAATTCTTTCACTTCTGTTTAATTTTCAAAGTACACTGAAGTGCATTTAATTACAAGCAGCCCAATTTTGATGGAGAGAATAAGATATTTTTCCTTTGCCTCATCATGTATATAAAATGCTTAATATTCTTTAGGTACAAGCATATTAAAACTCTATAAGGATGAAGATACAGAATACTGAAATGGCATTCCATCAATAATATTTGACGTCTAATATACAAAAAGTTAACGATAGCAGAAACAGATTCAAAGAATGAATGACAACTTGATATTTTGCAAGATAATTAAAATTTTGATTATAATTTATATACTTTAGGAAAAGACCCAATTCAGTCTTCCTCTAATTTTTGTCTTTTTCTGCAATCCACTTCCAATAAGCCAAGGGAAGCTTTCCTTTTATCTCTCTACGGAAAATACAGATAAATGTTTTTCACATGCACTAATTCATAGGAGCTGAAAACATACGATACGCTGACTACAAACATTTTAGTTTTATAAACCCATCAGGCATTAAATCTATGATTTTTATATATTATTTTACACGCCCTATTTTTTCATTGACATATTTCCCATTAACTGAACTAAATTGATATTAGAATGAAAAAGTCTAAAATAGCAATTGCCAAATGAAAAAATACAACTAACCTGGCAATGCCATCATTTAGCCCCATAATTATCTCAGGTTGTAAAATATAATGTTTAACAAATGATTTGATTGAATCATTAATTTTTTATTTTAATATTCTTATCACTGGACACTTAACACTTAAGAAAACACTTCTCTGCCCGCCCTCTCTGTATGGTACACAACCACCACTACCCGCTGCAGACTAACATGGGGACTGACACCAGCGGCTCCCATACCTCCATTATGAACATCTTTCATTTTTCTGAAATAGGGCTTTCTTAAAGGAGGGGAAAACAGGATCTAATTCTTGTTTGCTCTTTAAAGTTTTATTGTTTTAGCATTTTATAGAGAGAGCAAGCACCAGCATACTCAGGAGAACTGCTAAAAGTAAAAGGCCTCAAGCTACCCCACCGCCTAGCTGATAGGATAAAGCAGAGGTATAAAAACTTTTGTCTGATTGCTCACTTTCCTTGTTTTAGAGTACTGCTACTCTCAAGAGCATATATTCATGTTCTTTCTACTTCGAGTTTTATTACTTCTTTTGTATTATTTAATACATCTAAAGACACTTCCAAAAGACAAATTTTTCCATTTTGAAAAAGTAATGGTTTGGAACCTGATAAAACACATTAATGGTCACAGTGTGTTTTTTGCAAAGGTGATAGAGTAAAAGCGCTATAAAACAATTAGGCGCATGATCTTAAAGACATTAATATGTCAAATAGAATAAGATGTTTAAAAAGTCAACAAAAATAATATCCTAGGAAAGGTCAGATGGAAATAGGCATGCATAAAGACCGCATTTCTCATTCGGGTCTTTGACTAGATCTTTAATGCAGAGATGGGGAAGAAAATATAAAAATGAGAGAAAGTACTATTCTTACCTCAATAACTTGAAATTAGAAGTATATGATGTTTAACTCTAGGCAGTACGGACATTAAGTGTCAACTCATCTTAACAACTGGATGCTTCATATATGCTTCATTATTCAGATTATAATTTTTTTTCTCCTGAATTCTAAGTCCTACCAGGGTCAATACTTTTTAGTAAACAAGAAACTGATATGCTTGGCCTACTGAACAAGGCCAGGCATTTTTTAAAGTTTCATACACATTTCTGAAATCCACAATATATCAATTTTTAATACATCTACTCTCTCAGCTCCATTAAAAAGATGGTAGGGGAAAGATTTTAGAGTAATTAATGATATAGTTAGCTGCTAAATATTAATAGGAATCGTAGTCTTGCATAAAATATAACATATAAACCTTGCCAATACAGACGCACCAGTAATTAAAGTTGAATATGTAATTACACTGATTTATAAGACAGGCAAAAAGTTACACTTTACTAGCTTCTATGTAAACTGTGGGTAACAGTTAAACTTTGCATTTTACGGTTTATAAAAACGGGCAATATCTTGACTACAGTTCATAAATGGTTTAGAGACCTGGAATAGTAGTAAAAATTACAACTTATTCCATCATGAATATTTTTATTGCACCATACAAACCAAACTGTGATAATGACCCATAAGATGTAGACTCATCTTAGACACTGCTCTACCCCCAAGAGAATGTTAGTACTACTAAGAATTTGTAGAGGACTACTGGTATAACAATTATGGGACATTGGAGAGAATCTAAAAGATGCATTAGAACTGATTTTGATACACTTTCTCATATCACGAACACGGGGCAATTTAACTCCCCTTAAAACTGTATTTTGGGGGCGCCTGGGTGGCTCAGTGGGTTAAAGCCGCTGCCTTCGGCTCGGGTCATGATCCCAGGCTCGTGGGATCAAGCCCCACATCGGGCTCTCTGCTCTGCGGACAGCCTGCTTTCTCCTCTGTCTCTCTCTGCCTCTCTGCCTGCTTGTGATCTCTATCAAATGAATAAATAAAATCTTAAAAAAAACAAAAACAAAAACAAAAACAAAAAAAAAACCTGTATTTTGGACTTCTATACCACTAGAAACTTCAGACGAATACCAAATGTTAGAAGCATATGCGTCCGGGCCCTTCCGGTTGCCCGGCCTGCTAACCCACTTACATGTGCGGCTGCGGCGAGCAGCCCGGACTACTGTTCCCGTTGCTGTCGATGTGGTCCAGGGAGCCATTGAGGTCTTCGTGGACGGCCTGCAGCAGGCCACTGGAGGCGTTATTGATCAGTCCCGGGTTACTAAGCAAAGGTAAACTGCTCTCTGCCAAGGCAGCCTAGTGAAATGAAGAAGGTGTAAAACAGCTTTGGAAATGCCCTTTAAGATATTTCTTTAAAAGAAGATTGCTCTTCATTGAAT